>JAXQQM020072243.1:0-91913 GCA_034641835.2 Pinus albicaulis | reverse complement strand
AGAAATTTTTGGAGAAAATCACATAAAATAAATTTTTGTCGACGCATTTCGAACCAGCCAGTGTGGTTCATCATCAGGACAAGATGAGATATCTAATCAAGAAACCTAATTAAATTAGATATTTTCCTAATATTACAAAATACACCATCAGGCAGGACTATGCCATGATCCTCAGAAAAGCTAAGCCTCCTAAAAGCAACCTTAGTAAACTTGAATTTGAGGCTCTAAAATCCTTAAATAATAACCAGGACATTGTTGTTCTTAAGGTCGATAAGGGAGGTGCTACAATTATATTAAACAAGGAGGATTATCGTAATAAGATGTTGGATCACCTTCTTAATAGTGGAAGCTACAAGAAGCTGGACAAAAGTCCCCTTAAAAAAATTTCTAAAGCAGTTTCTTTGGAGATTAAATCAAGTAGCATTGTTAGTTCCCTTAGTAAGAAGCTTATTGAAAGTAACCCCCGCCCTCCGAGGATTTATGGTCTGCCTAAGATTCATAAGGATGGAGCCCCCTTGTGCCCCATTGTCAACACCATAGGCAGTCCAACTTATCTGCTTGCTAAATTTTTAGCCAGTAAGTTGAAACCTCTTATGGGTCACACCAGTTCCTTTGTCAAAGACTCTTCATCCTTTGTCAATGAATTAAAAGACATTAAGTTGGATCCTAAGGATAGGTTTGTAAGTTTTTATGTTGTCTCTTTATACACTTACATTCCCATTAAGGAAGCCATCGATGTCATTTCTTAGGTCACTGATCCTGCTATTGCTCATCTTGTTGAGATATGTCTTACTTCGACCTTCTTTAGTTTTGAAGGTGTTTTCTGCGTGTAGACTTGTGGTGTGGCCATGGGTTCTCCTGTCTCCCCTGTAGTCACTAATATTTTCATGGAAGACTTCAAATCTAAGGCCCTTTCCTCATCCCCTTTTCAACCTAAGCTTTGGAAAATGTTTGTTGATGACACTTGTGTAGTGTGGCCCCATGGAAAAGAGAAACATGACCTTTTCTTCCAACATCTTAATGATCAATCTGAATTCATTAAGTTTACCATGGAATTCGAAGTGGATGGTAGTTTGCCCTTCCTTGATGTCCTTATTTCGAGGAATGTTGATGGTTCCTTCTCTCATCAAGTCTTTAGAAAGAAGACTCATACTGAGCAATATTTGCATGTTAATTCTCATCATCTCCCGGCTCAGAAGTTTGGGGTTCTCAGCACCCTAGTCACCAGAGCCCTTAGAATCTCATATGAGCACCACTTTTAAAGTGAAAAATCTCATCTCTTTAATGTTTTTAGTAAGAATGGTTACAACAAAGCTCATTGTGTTAGAGCTTTTCAAAAAGATAAAAAAGGTCCTATTGTTAAGAAATATTCTTGTGATATGGAGTTCACCTTCCGTTTATTCAAGGTATTATACATAAAATCGCTAGGATCTTGAAGAAACATAATGTTTCCTCAACCTTTAAGCCCCTTCACACCATTCGGAGTTCGCTTAGATCGGTTAAGGACCCGGTGTGCTCTAAGGATAGTAAAGGTGTTTACTTGATTCCATGTTCTTGTGGGATGCCATATATTGGTGAAACTGGTCGATCCAATAATCAGAGAATTTAGGAACATATCATTGACCTCATACATTGTAGATCTCAGTCCTCTGCATTAGCAGAGCATGCCGATAAGACAAATCATCACATATGTATTGAGAATGCTGAGGTTATTGCGAGGATTGACCATTTTCCCCACCGCAAGTTGAGGGACGCCTTAGAAATTGAAAAGAGGCATGTCAACCTTAATAGGGATGATGTGTGGAATGTTAGTAGATGCTGGATTCCTGCCCTTCACTCTTAGTTGCCCCCCATTTTTTCAACCTTTGGTACTTCCTTTCGTTCCCGTTTTCTCTCTCTTTGTTTGTACCTTTCGGTTTATTTTTATTTTTTTTAATATATATATATATATATTAATTAAAGATATGAAGTAAATTATTAAAAATTTGTTTATTTATTTTTATATTTACTTTTTAGTTATTTATTTATTTATATCATTGCATTTATTTATTTGAATTTATTTTTGGATTTATCTTTAATTTTTATTTTTATTAATTTTTATTTATATTTATTTATATTTATTTATTTTATTTATTTATTTATTTTTTTAATTATTATTATTATTATTATTATTATTTTTAAAAGCTATGAAATAAATTACATAATAATTTATTTATTTTTATTTTTATCTTTCTATTCATTTTTACTATTTTTATTTCATTATTTATTCCTTTATATATTTAGTATTATTGTATCTATTCATTTATTTATTTAATTTTATTATTTTTAAAATTATAATTGATTGATTGATTGATTTATTTATTTATTATTATTATTATTTTTTATTTTATTTTATTTTTTTTGGGTAAGTAATAATATAAATATAAATGAAATTATTTTAACATTAGTATTAAATTAATTCTAACTAAAACCTCAATATAAAATTTTATTTGAATCAAATATAATAAAATTTAATTTAATTTGATGAATTTATTTTAATATTGATGGTTTTTAATTTAATTTTAATTTAATTTATTATTTTAGTCAAACTAGCCGTTACGTTGCAACGGCTAGTTGGGGCTTTCCTGGTCTATTTAATTAGTTTCTTGATCAGATATCTCATCTTGTCCTGATGATGAACCACACTGGCTGGTTCAAAACACGTCGACAAAAATTTCTTTTATGTGATTTTCTCCGAAAATTTCTTATGAACATTTCATGGATCACAGAAGCAAAATTCCTAATATTGAAACAATTGAATATTAAGTAGTTAAGACAGGGAGTTTTTACACTAGTCCTAAAATAATACTCCTAACTAATCATTAAGATTGAACAACATATATGAAATTGTATGTAACTCAGAAAAGGAAACAATGACAGTAAGAAAGTACTTTACTCTTCAAATTATTGCATGAATCCTGAATTATGAAGTCCAATTGGCGATTGTCTAGATTGCTACTTTGGAATCAACACATGTGAGCTTCCAACGTAATAGCAAAATGTCTATAATGTTCTTAGCAATTTTATTCCACACTAAGCACTTCACAAACTGAAGTATTTATACAAATGTTTATTACAAATATCCTAGTGAGATCTAGGAATAACTCTAGGAGATATAAAATATCTTTACACATTAAGAGGGAAAGCTGCTTAACAAATTTAGCAAGTTGTCCGCTTATCTAAAAAATATAGAACTAACTTATCTAACAAAAACTATTTCTTGAATAGTTGTCCATGCTTGTTGGCACATTGAAAAATATCTTTTTGGAAGATGACTTAACTGATACTCTTTCCACTTATACTCTTTAACACTGTAGTTCATCTCTTACATTCTTTCACGTTGTTTATTTATCATTTTACTCCTGTAAAAAGGGAAATTATAGCAATTAAAATCAGCTAGTTATTTCTTTTCTCTCTAATACACTTTGACTCTATTCTTTCATCCTGATATTTTATCCTTTAACTGCTATAAAAAGAGACTTATTAGCAGTAAAAAATCAAAATAAAATAACTGTTTTATTGTTTCCTTCTCAGATTGACTATTTCACCTATTGACTACTTCACCTGCACTTTCTTTCATTGTTCTTCTTCTTTGCTGCTACAATAAATTAGTAAAAGTTTTCCATTGTTCAGCATCTAGTATTTTTACGCTTTTGAGTTTTCTGAAGTTCTCATCAGCATCAGTATCCTTGGAAAAATTTCGTTTAATTACAAAAAATGTTAGATTTCATCTTGAAGGAAAAATAAGTCTTCAATATACTGGAGAACAACTTTCCCTATTGGAGAGCCCTGTGGCAGTGGCTTGTTGACCTATTCTTTGGCATGATCCCTTATATTTTTGTCATATTCTTTTTGGTCCATCAATTTCTCATTGAAGACATGAATATCTGGAATGCCAGCTTGTCTTAACATAGTGTATTTTGTTAAAAACTTGGTAATAGAAAAATTCATGGCATCACATTTTTCTTGCCAATTGTTCATTAGAGTTTTCTTGGTCAAAACTTTATTGATTTGCAATAGTGTCTCTGTCCTACCCTGTATATTCAATTCTTCTAGCTCTGTTCTATTTTTACTATTCAAGAAAGTGATTAGCTTTAATGTTTGTGTTGGTTTATCTGATAATTCTTTTGTTGTCTTCTGGATTTCTAATTGTGCTGCTAGAAATAGGTCTCTCTATTCATATATGATCTGGATTGATGGCCACTGAAGATGTATAGCCTGAATTATATTAGTCCATAGGTAATTTATTATGTAAGAAATTTGTGCAGTGAAACTCAAATCTTTTTGAAGGATTTTGACTTGCTCTTCAAGTCTTTTGGCCCTTCGCTCATAATTGTTAGCATTAATTAATGTTGCTTTGTTAGATACTTCCATATTCTGAATCATTTTCTTCAAACTATTAATTTCATTGTTTTTCAGTGACATCTCCTCCATAGCCTTTACTATTTGTCCTGCATCATTTTTCTGCTTTACCTGTGTGGTTGAATAATCTGTTGTTGATTTTATGGCTAATTATACTGACACTGCAGTTGCCAATAACTCTTGTGGTGCCAATTTTTCTCCCAGTGTAGAAGGAACAACAGCAGTAAAGGTATGATTGTAGGAAGGGTGGAAGTATTTGTTTCCTTCACAATTTATTTTTCTTTTATAAGTATATCCATTTGAATTTCCATATCTTTGATTTGGGAAGTTAGCTTTATGATCAATTGCATCATATCCTCTTTTTCTTTCTATTCTTGAAGTATCTCCTTACTCTGTGGGTACTTAATTTGAGGAAGTTTTAACTGTTTCCTTAAAGCAGCAATATCATCATTTTTCTTCTTGATCAATGCTTCAGTAGCTTGCACATTTTATGGTTCAACTCCTATTTGTAAAATCAAATCTTCTAAGGCCTTGATCCTTAAATATTTGGCATACAAAGAGCCTTTGTCAAGTTTCATTTGGTCTTGCATGTTGATAATGGTATTTTGAAAATTTGTCACACTCATGGATTTTGTCACCACAGTAGAATATAGCATCTCAGAGCTATGTCTGCGGAATTCTATTTGATCCAGTTCATGCACCTTTTCAATATCTACTTCAAATTCAACATTTTTGTAGTCCGCCACTATTTTTGGAGTTGAAGTAGTTGGTCATAAATATGACATGATCATTTTATTTCAGGAGTAATCAAATGTTATAAGTAACTTGTCATGATTTCCTGGCTTCTGTTTAGAAATTGAGAATAAATATCACTTTTGATTTCTTCATTCCTTTGTTTGATCTATTTATCTCATTCTTTAATATCCAAATCTTTTTCTTCTGCTGTTTGAGAAGAAGAAGCTTCCATACTAACCTATTTTTCAATCATCTGGGAGTTTGTTTCTTTGGCTACTACTTGTTCCCTTTCTATTTCTATTAAAGTCTCTTTAATTATTTTAGTGGCCTCATCCTTGTTTACCTCAGGCTCATTATTTGTTTCTTGGCCATTTGTATCATCAATTTTGATCACTTTATCTTTCCCTATGGAACTGAATCTCAGCCTTTTTTTGTAAATCAACTTGAATTTAGTATCTGTGGTTGTCTCTGTTGTGTAGGCTCCCTCATCTCTACTTCTTTTTCTTGAAGATTCTGGTTGTTTTGAAGCTACCATGGCCAATGTGGTATCCATTTTTTCTGTTGGTTGTTCATTAGCAGTTTTATCTGTCAAAGTCTCTGCTACCAATTCTATCATATTTTCAAATTTCTCAATATCAAGCTTGTGTTCATGTATGAAAGGGGGTGGTTTATTTTTAACCCTTATACTGCTTAGAAGACCTTGAGGGTCATAATTCCAAGGGAATTTTTTTTGAAATTTTAGCTCTGACAATCTCTTTTATATCTCTTTATCAACTTCCCTATTACTTATAATGAAAGGACCGATCTGATTTTCCAATTTGAATTGAGTTTTCTTATTGGAGGCCAAGAAATTGATGGCATCAACATTCAAAACCTATCTCAAATACTCTAAAGCAAAGACTCTGATAGTCAAAAACTTAGGTAATTTTTATGGAAGAAGATTGGTTCCAAAGATTCTCAATTTAGTGTGTTTCTCATACAAGTACCAAACTCCCATTTTGCATTCTTTTGATACTTGTAATATCCTTTTCATTTATTCACTTACTCTAGGTTGTTCTGATTTATGTAGAAAATTCATAGCTGGCCTAATGAACAAATCTGTAAAATCTATGTAGTTGTATTCACTCCCTTCTTTTCTTAATAGTGATGTCCAAAATACAACTGATAGAGGCTGGCCCTGCACATTCAATTTCTGTAATGCTATTGGAAAGTGATCAGCTTGTGAGAATAAGAACAAGTGAAATAAATATGAGGAATATCTGAATACCCCTTTAGTGGGCAATTTGGTCAACTGATAATGGATAGAATTAGCTATAAACTTGGCATAGTCAAAAATCGTAGCAGGAGGTTAACTAGGAGATAAGGTAGAAAAAAAACCAAGGATGGATTCATCAGTGAATTCATCAATGAAATAGCCCAATATGAAGGATAACATCAAAATTACATGTCTTGAACCTTCAAGAATCTTGGAAGTGGAATAGGGAGGATTAAACTTTGGAATTTCCACATGAGCTAGCATGAAGTTCTGAAAAATCATGAATCTTTTAGGGAAATCCAATCCCAAATATAATTGATTCAATGCTTCAATGGATAGGGGAACTTCCCTAGGGTCAAGCTGTAGTTGCAAAATTTCATTTATGGAATTTGCAGTGATAGAAAAAAGAATCTCCCTATCAACATTGACAATTGCTCTTTGTTCTACAACAAAGTACTTTTGGCACATTATTACTAGGTCTTGACTAGGATGTGTTACTGGGATTACATATTTGGGTAAATTTGTATCCCAGAGAGGCATGTTATCTTTATCTAGGAACTTTTCATAACACCAATTGTGAACTTCTAATAAGTTGAATTCTACCACAGGGTCTACAATTTTATAATCCACATCAACCAAGGGGAGGATTTCTTCAGTACACACTGGTGGCTGAAGGGGGTTAATGGTCACAGTGGTTTTTGCAGTGAGCGTAGGGGTAGATTTTGGGGATTTGGCTGCTTCAAACCTGGGAGGTTTGGATCCTCCAAGTTTGACAGGCTTGGATCCTCTAGCTTTAGGTGTCATTTCCTTTTTTGTCATTTTGAAATAACTAAAGCAAGATTAAACAGTTTGCAATAGTTACAATTGTTGAAACAGAGGGTAATTGAGCAATATTATATGTAAAGATGATGGTAGTGGGCACTTCAGTGTTCAATTGGGAATTTGGGACACAGGAAATAATTTTAAGACATAAAACACAGGTTTTCTGAATGACTGTGACTGTAAAAGGGGTTTTTCAGGTATTATATAGGTTTTAAAACCTTTTTGAACTGTGTAATTGATCTTTAAGTGGTTTTGGACTGAGGATTTTGCTTCAAATGAGGCTTTTATGGATCAGAGAATTCTGGATAAATTTTGCGACGGTCTACCCTCTTTTCTCAAGGTTTCGGACACACTAGGTTGGAAAAATTCACTAATTATTGCTTAACTGGTTCAATTTGGAGGTTTAAATCGTGAATTTTTCAATCTAGAATGTCAAAAAATACCTTAAATGCATGTATTTTTGTAGTCGGAAGGGTTTCTGCAATTCGTTGTTGTTGAATTTGAGCTTTGGTTCAGCTTACTGGTGCATCAAATGGCTTAGTCAGTCTTCAAAAGGGAAATTTGTGGTCAAACCTGGTTTTTAAATTGAATTCGATAAATAGGGGTTTGAACATAGTTGAGAGGTTTTAAAATAGTCAGGCGAAACTTCTTTTCAATTCGAAATACACAACTATACATTAAAAGGTATAACAAAGATTTTAAAATTTTGATATTTAACCCTCATAAATGTATTAATTCCAGGTCCTATCAAATGGCAAGAGGCAGTTTTAATTTTTAAAATGTGAAACCATCAGTGGTTTTTGCATTGGCTTAGGGTGGTAAGATGTATTTTCCAAAACAAACGTGACGCAATGAGGAGACGCCACGTCGTAGGGGGTGGAAATGGGAATACCACCCATTTCACGTTCATTTGGGCAGCACGAGGTCGATTGATTTATGAGAACGAAAACGATTTTGTGCCGTTGGATCTAAAATGTTGAAGTGAAGGGCTAGGATTAGTTTAGAAGTTGTGGTCGAAATGGTGGTGGGACTGGAGTTCTTTATTATGCAGTGTCGAATGAAATATATAACGAAACCTTTGTATATTTGTATTTTAATCAAAAGGTTTTATGTATAGTTTTCGAAAGGGGTTTCTTAAGTGGATTATATATATATATATATATATATATATATATATATATATATATATATAGAGAGAGAGAGAGAGAGAGAGAGAGAGAGAGAGAGTTTATATATATGGTTAAGAATGTGCATGAGGCAGGGTAAATTGACAAGTCTATTGCGAAGGCTTGGGGGGTGAATTCAGTTTCCAAAGACATAATATTTGCCTGAAAATCATATTTACATTTTCATTATATATTTTTAGACCATGGAAGAGTCCAATAACCATATGGGGTGGGATTATTTACATAATGTTAGTTTTATGCCAAAGGGGATATAATTGGGGTTTTTTATTTGAACACGTGGATAATTAACTTTGGCAAAAAAGCTTATAATAGTGGGTTTTTGAGGATAATTAGATAAAAGGAGTTATAATAATAGGATAAGGTTTGTTTACAAAGATTTAATAAATAAATTAGAAGTTAATATGACCAAGGATAATGAAAAACAACAAAATATAATTATATAACTAAGTAAAGTGCTAATGTAAAAGCAAAGCTTTATCATTTATAATTTGACCACTTTGACCTGAAATATAATATTTCTGGAGGGTTTTTTTATGTTTTTATGAATGAAGGAGATTAATCAAAAGGGAATTTTGTTTTCCATTAAGTAAAAAGGTCTTTACTTATGAAATTGAAGTGTAATGGATAAATGTAGGGTAAATGATGATAATTTGGGATTAATATAGGAATTCAACACTTTAACTTAACAGTCATTGAGCCTTAGGTTCAGTCAAAATAAAAGTCAGAGAAATGCTCTGAGCCTCTTTGACTAGAAGTTTAGACTGCAAAACAACTATAAGGGAGGGGAAATTAGTGATTTTTTCCTGGTAACAAATATTTACAATGATTTTCCCACTTCTTTCTATGTACCCAACTTTTAACCTAACATTTTTTCTTCCATTTTGCAAGTGCATTTGACCTAGAAACCTTGAACATTTTATTATTTTGAAAGCATAAAAACTATCTAAATCTACCTTATATCATCCGAGGGCTCAGATTAAACTGATGAGCTCCTCTTTATTCTCTACTTGTCTACTAATTAGTCAGGGTTAAATAGTCTGACCAATCTTTATTCACTATTCTACAACAATAAAATTGAAATCATGACAAATCAAGATTGAACAATTCAACTCATCATGGGTTATGGCATTCATTGACACTCTACCAGAATCATCAATAACAAAGTAAAAGGTAGTGGCATTTGAATTTGCACACTTTCATGTTTTATTTCTTTTTTTCTTTATGGTATATTATTTCTGCTAAGTCCTTTGATCTTTCTTTTAGGACTTTTACCCTCTTTTTTATTTTCTATTTTTTATTTTTTTTACAAAATATGGGAAAACAGCTTGCAAAAAGCAAGGAATGTACATATTTCACAAGACTATCATAAGTCAATTCCAAATTATGAATCCTATAGTTATAGGAACCTAACAGTGGCTTCACATGGGGATGGCATTTCCTGGTGAAATGTCAAGAACTCTAAGATCAATAGCCTTCCATTTTTACCATGATGATCCTATAACTATCTTCTGATTTCTGCAAAAACTCATATTTATGACATTTTACTCTTCAGAGATTAGGGCCTTCACTTCGAGCTTCAAATTTGAGAGGAAAATATCCAATCCAATCTACACACTTGCAATGAATATTTATAATGATGTAAAAAATTAACTGGGACTAACTAGTTGTTAACTCAGAAGAATAGTAGTGTTTGAGCATTCTACCATTAACTGGTCCTTCTGGAATGTCTATTCCATCCAAATTTTTGATGGAAATGAATTGTTACCTCTGTACCCATAAATGACATAAGGCCCTTTCCATAGAAAGTCAAACTTTCCATGCTTTCCTTTTTATTCTCTCCTGGAATCCCACTTTAACACTTCATCTCCAATGGAAAAGTCATCTTCTTTAGCCCTTTTATCAAATATTTTCTTGATTTTCTCTTAAATGACTTGATATTTTTCATATACTTCTTCCCTTGTCCGTTGCAGATGAATAGTTTGATTTATCCTTCTTTGTATATCATTGAGTTCTACTTGTGATTCTTGGATAATTTTCATTACTGGAACACCTAAAGATGATGGGAAAACTGCATCCATCTCATATACAATCTGGTAAGGAGATGTTCCAATTGACTTCTTGGTAGCAAGTCTATTTTCCCATAAGGCATAGACTAACTTTTTATTCCAAGTTTTCTTATTTTCTTCAAGTAGTTTTTTGACGATATTCACAAGGCTTTTATTTGAAAAGTCAGCTAGCCCATTACCCTGAGGGTAATATGTAGTAGAGTTGCCTAGGGTAATATGGTACTTGTGACAAAAGGCAATCATTTTCTTGGATTTAAAGGTTGTTGCGTTATCAGTGATTATTTTCTGTGGGCATCCAAATCTAGATAAAAGGTTGTTTTCTATGAAAGATATGATGACTGAATCAGTGGCTTGTCTGGTAGGAATGGCTTCAATCCACTTGGTGAAATAATCTATGGCAGTCAATATCCACTTGTGTTGGCCAGAGGATGAAGGGTGAATTTCTCCAATGAAGCCTAAAACCCATTGTTGAAAAGGCATCTCAGTAGAAATCGGTTTGAGGGGTAAAGGTAATAATTTCTTTTTACCTTCAAAAATCTGACATTTGTGACATAAGGTAATGAATTTTTTCACGTCGGCAAATAAGGCAGGCCATAGAAACCAGCTCTAAGAATCTTATCTGTTGTAATTTTCTAGTATAAGTGTCTCCCACAATCACCTGCATGAAATTCTCTAATAAATTTTTCAACTTCTGATTTTAGTAAATAGTTCAGTAATATCCAACTTTGTTCTTTCCAATAAAGCACATTATCTAGAATACAATATCTCATTGCTTTACGTTTGATGAATCTAGCTTTAGCTCTAGTTAATCCAGGAGGAGCTTGTAAATTTGTAAGTACGAAGATAATATATGAGTACCATGGTGAGTCTAGAAAGGCTTCACTGATCAATGGAGTCGCCATCTCTTCCTGGTCATCAATCTGGGCAATAAAATTTATATCCAAAGCATTACAATTGGATTCAACCATCAATCTAGCTAAACGTTGTCCTTTTATGAGCTTGTTTGGCTTAATCTCTATGTCATATTCAAGGAT
This sequence comes from Pinus albicaulis, assembly GCA_034641835.2. Taxonomy (NCBI): domain Eukaryota; kingdom Viridiplantae; phylum Streptophyta; class Pinopsida; order Pinales; family Pinaceae; genus Pinus; species Pinus albicaulis. Next base: position 80,413 of record JAXQQM020072243.1, on the reverse strand, counting down.
AGTGGCAATGCACTTTCCTCTTCTTCCATTCTGGTCCATCCCGTGCTAAAATATCTTTGACTACAGCATTAGGGACATAGGAAATAATGTGGGAGTAAAGAATGTACACTCTGAAATATTTTATGGCTTTAACCAAGGCTAAAGCTTGTTTTTCCATTATGTTATATCTCGAAGGTGCATCTCTAAGGGTTTTACTGAAAAATGCTATAGGCTGTTCAAAATCTTGGTCATTTTTCTGCAGTAGAACTACAGCTATGGTATGTTCTGAGGCAAATGAAAATATTATAAAATATTTTTTGAAGTCTGGACTAATTAGGACTGGAGTTTTTGTTAAAGTGTGTTTAATGGATTCAAATGATTGTTTTCTTCAACTGTCCATTTTAAAACAGAGTCCTTTTTTAACATGTTATTTAGTTCTTTGATGATTTCTGCTAGATTAGAAATAAATCTTCTTAAAAAGTTAATTTTACCTAAAAATGCTTGTAACTCTTTGATGTTCCTAGGTGGGTGAATGTTTAGTATGGCTTCTATCCTTGCTGGATCTATCCAAATACCTTCCTTTGAAATTATGTGTCCAAGTAATTTTCCTTCCTCTAGCCCAAAAAGAGTTTCTTAGGATTTAATGATATACCAAATTTTCTACACTTAATGAAAACTTGTCTCAAATGATCCAAATGATCATTATTTATTTTAGAAAAAATGGTAATATCATCTAAATAAATAACCAAAAATTCATGTATTTCCTTAGCAAAGGCTATGTCCATATCCCTCTGAAAGGTAGCCCCAGCATTCATCAGGCCAAAAGGCATTTTCACATACATGAAAGTGCCCCATGGAGTGGTAAAAGCAGTTTTAGCTTGGTCTTCTTTTTGAGCAAGTATCTGATTATATCCTGAGAAACCATCCAATAAAGAAATTATGGAAGAACCAACTACCCTTTATAAAATATGGTCCATTTTTGGTAAAGGGTAATTATCCTTCAAAGACACTTTATTAAGATTCCTGAAATCTACACATAATCTAATTTCACCAGTTTTATTTTTTGGAGGTACTAAGTTAGAAACCCAATCAGAATATCTGATTGGTGCAATGATTTGGGCATCATGCATGCGTTTAACTTCTTTTTCAATCAGAGGTAATAATACAGGATTAATACTCCTCAATTTTTGTTTAAATGGTTTCTGATCATCCTTTATAGGAATCTTGTGTTGAATTATGTTTGTGTCATATGCTTTTAAATATTCATAAATCCATGCAAACACATCTTGGTATTCCTTTAAAATTTCAATGTATTTTTCTTTTTCTTGAGGGTGTAGATATTTTGACAATTTGATCATTTTTGGTTTTGTTTGGGTCCCAATGTTACACTCCTCAATGTCAGAATTGATTGGTTCCATTTTAGGATTTTTGGGCACATCATTGGAATCAAACAAGTCCTCCAAAGGAGTTAAGCCCTTAGGCAAAAAATTATCTTTTAAGTCTAACATTTCTATTTCATCTGCAATTATTTCCTACTATATCTACCTTCTCTAAGTTATCTATGTTAGACTGAGTAAATATAGTGGGTTTGGTAATTTTATGTACATCTATGTTATTTATTTCACAATTAACATCTGAATCTATATTACATTTTGAATCTAAATTACCGTCTGTGTCTATCTTACAATTTTGAAATTCATCCTCATTATTCAAAAAATGATAAATCTATTCATCTTTACAGAAAATTTGCCAGTATTTGACATTCTCTGGGATAATGGGTCTATATTTAACTTCAGCAGTATATCTATGTGTTGGATGAAAAGGTAAGTTACATGTGCTAGCAAAAGTTGCTAGGCAATGTGCTTACAAATTTTGATTTCTAGGAAAAACTTACATTCTATTAAATCATCAACCAAATCAGTTGCTACATCTCTATATCTAGCTAATCTAGGATTATGAATAGAATATTCAACATTTATTTTTTTAATGAATAATTCTGAATCTCCCATAATTAAAATTCTCTTACCTCCTAAATTTCTGATGATTTGGAGGCCTAAGATAAGTGCCTCATACTCTGCCATGTTGTTGGTGCATTTGAAGTTGAGTCTAAAGCCATGTCCTTCCGAATGACTGCTCTCAATGTTTGTGATCCACACTCCAGCTCTTGCTCCTGACTTGTTCACTGAGCCATCAAAATCTAAGTGCCAAAGGGCTTCATGAAAAATATTATCATTGTTTGGTTTAGGATTTATGTCAATTAATTCAGTTTGGATTTCATTATTATCAGAGTTACATAAAATGAAAGAATCAAGATCAGTTGGTGTTGAGTAAATTGGGTAATTTATTGATCTCTCAGCACTGCTAACCATGTGTTTCATTAAAGTTTCTCTAGAAAGTTTCTTAGGTTGTCCAAACACTGATATGGTGGCATAGCTCATGTCTAATTGTAGAGATCCCTGCAACTTAGCTCCCCATGAGTGAGAAAGAAGCATACCATACTTTGGTGGGATGTCAACTACTACAATATCCATAACCATAATTTTACCAAGATACTGAATGAAATTCACACATAATTCTTTTATCTATCCTATGCACTTAACCTTGCTTGAATCAAAAGAGAACAAATCTTTATAAGGCCTTGTTATTTCTAAATTCATAGTTTCCATGATAGATTTTGGCATTAAATTATGGGAAGCTCCTGAATCTAACATTGCATTGTGTAAAATATGATCGTGAATAGTAAGACTGATATAGAAGGGAGGAACTGATCCATCTAAATGCTTACCATTTACATCAGGGCCAAAAATTAATTTAGGCTGATCATAATTTGGATTAATGACATGTTCGCCATCATTCATATTCAAAGTTTCAGTAATTATTGGTCTATACAAGTCAATTTTTACCAATTCTTTAAAGTAATTAGTATTTTTAACTTAGTTATTTCAGTTTGAATATTAAATGATGGTTGAGACTTATTAATCTGAATTAATTCATCTTTTGTGACAGCTATCTGAGTGGGTTTTTCATGAATTTCAGCAGATGTACTTTTATCTTGAGTTTTTATTTTGTTTTATATTTGAGTTTCTTGACTTTTGCTATCTTTAGTTCTCTTTTCAGGGACAGATTCAGGGACAACAGAATTTTTTTTCAGATTTTTAACTTGTTGGGGTCCTGTGTTTTGATATATTGGCTAACCAAAAGACAAGGCAACATCAGAACCAATATTTAGAGTTCTAGGATATAGTCCTCCTGTTCTCAGAGAGGGATCTCTCAAATTATTTGATTGCAAAGGTTTATCTTGTTTTCTTTTGAGTATTGGTTTTAGACTAGCTATTAAGTGCAAGTGTTTGTTTGTTTGTTTGGTTGAAAGACATAGCAGAACATGAAAGGTCTAGGAAAGATAGATAGAAAGGGGAAATGTTAGATTCATTGGGCAATGGAGTCAAAAAGATGTTTATGAAAAACTTATCAATGGATATGGGATATCAAAGGGAAAATCTAACTTGGCCGCAGGATCCTTCGGTTTTGTGAATGAGATGGACATCAATGATTTGGAAAGAGAGTTTGAATTCTCAACAAAGGGAATTTGAAAACATAACTTGAACAATAAAGAGGAATTTGATAGATAGGGCTAACCATGAATTCTAAAAACCACACTTTAAGCAAATAATGACTTCAAAACAACTTTTAAAATGAAATATAAGATTTAGGAGCACATCCTGTTTCCTCAAATATTTTATTTCAAATGACTTAGAAAACATAAAATATTCACTAATAATTGCATTCATAGAAGAGGGAACACCTAAAAACATCTATGATAACGACTATAAAGACCTCTAAAACAATTGTTCAAGCCAAGACAAAGTGCATGATCAAAACAGACCTCCTTGGCTCATTATAAACAATGGTACTTCAAGGAGACTTCAAAAATAGATTTCAAGTGGCAGAAGACAAGCAGGGAAAACCATAAATCATGATGAAACCAACTATTTGAACTATTAGAGAAATAAAAAAGCATGAGGACTAAAGAGAGAGATTAAAGTCTCTAAAATACCTCGGCAAAAGAAAACATAAAACAGTGAAGGATGAACAGGTCTAAGGTGCTTCTAGGAGTCATTTCTTAGCCTAAAACTTTAACTCTACTGTAGTAATAATTTATGGAACAAAATGAAAACAGGAGAAAACATCAAACAGTTCAGAATACTTCACCAACAACCAAGCTCATGGATCCAATGATAGAGCCTTCTCCAGAATAGGCAAGCAACAGCATCATCAGGCTTCCAAGACTTCAATTTCTTCCTCAACTTTAGACAGACTATATATTATTTCAGAGAGTTTCAGTATTACAACTAGTGAACAATCAACCAACAATTTCTCATCACCCTCAGAAGTAGTTATAGAAGGAATGAGGAGGTGGAAGAGTTTTAAGATCGAGGTGCAATTAATTTTATACTAAATGTAACTCCTAGCCTCGAAAACCATGCAAGGTTTAAGGCAGGAGAGCATTGAATTACAGCTCTGTTTCATTTACTTTGTTTCTTCTTTTTAAGGCTCAATGGGTAAAAATATTGACTTTGAGGCCTATTTATCCTTTATAATAACTTCACTAACAGTTTAAAATATCTTCCTTTGTTTGAAATAAATATTCAGCTGTCTTTAGACAAATATCTTATGTTCTGGCAATGACTAGACCTTCTTTTCGATTTATTGAGGCTGTAGGTGGCTTTTGGTAGCTAGAGATGATTCAATTAGCCTCTGATGTGGCATTGGAGGCTTCTCGGACTGATAGATCTCCTTGTTTTATCTTAAAACACATTAAATCTATCTTTGTTCTGTGTTTTAGGCCTAATTAGGCTTAATCGTCATCTTCAGGTCTTCATACATGTCTTTAGCTATGTGGATTAGGGGTTTGATAGTCGAATTTATGCCTTAATCCTTCAAAACTGTGTTAAAACCTATAAACATTGATTTCTGCTTTGATCTTATCTTTGATACTGATACTCTTCGTCTGTTTGCTATTCACTGTGTTTTCGTTGTGTTGTAGGTGTGCAGAGTTTTTGTGACCTCACACATGCTCATGAGGCATAGGTGGAATCATAATTTGAATTGCATAGAATCACCTTCTTTAAGAATAAATGTCCTGGGGATCATCATCCCTAGCCTTTGTTTCATTTTAAAATGGTGGAAAAAACCTTCATAGCCTGCAAAAAAACATATAAAAGTTAAGAAAATCCTACGAAAATGGGTCGAGAACTGCTTTGGAGGCTTTGGGAGCATGATTAAATCGAAGTCGTTGGATTAAAATATCCAACGATCGAGATCTTTCGGTGGGGTAAATTGGGGAGGCGGTTGGATGAACGGAGGAAATATTAAGTCCAGGCCATCAGATCATGATATAGATCAGCAGCAGATATTGAAGATGGGTCGATGATGGAGGGCTTAATAAACAGAGTGCAATGCGATCTCAGTCGCTGGTTCTTGTGGATTCGATGACTCAGATTAAATCAAGAATATGGCAATCAGAGAAAATAAAGCAAGGGATTAATCCTTTGTGTTTTGCCGATGCGATAGAGCGATGCGACATGGGCCGTCCGATCTGAAGAAATATTGATGGTGGAGATTAAATCGAAGGTCAAAATAGTGGAGGTTTACCTGATCGAAGGGTGGGATGTGATGCAATGATGGCCATTGGATCTGGTGGAAAGTATAGTAATTTCTAGTCAATCTGGGCCGTTCATTAGGCAAATGATCTGACGGTAGAAGTTATGTTTAGATTAGGGTTTTTTGCCCTAGAAGGCAACCCCTTTGTATATATGGGGGCATTGTATTATGGCTGTATATTATGTGTGTATTCTCAGAGCGAGAAACAGAGAGGGAGACTGTGAGAGAGAACAGAGGATATTACAGCGGATCTGCTGTAGGTTTTGTCTCTTCATTTTGTTGGATAATATAAAGGAAGGATTGGCTGTTCGGGGTGGACGTAGCCCAAACTGGGTGAACCACGTATATCTGTGTCTCTCTGGTTTTATGTGTTTTGTGTGCTTGTATTTTTCCGCATATTTTATGTGTTTCATTGCTCTGTAATATTTAATTTTCTAACAGATTAAATCGCATCGAAGAAAAGGAAAGTAGTCAAAACACTGGGGCTATTGATTTTGCTATGCACGATTAAGCGCTGACCGTTGGATCAGGTTCAAAGATCAACAATGGATATTTGATCAGTGGGCATGATGGTATGGGATTTTGAGTGGAGCATGATTTAATCTAAGTTATTGGTTCTTGTGGATTCAACGGCTGAGATCTCAGCAGGGCATCGCAATAAGTGGAGGGGAAAAAACAAAGGGTAAAACGAAAAGTTGTGATGCGATTAAATGCTAGCCGTCAGATCTGGGAGTAAGATCGATGGTTAATATTCAATCGGAGGGGTAATGGAGTAAGGTTATGGGCGTGATGTGACTTTAGTGCTAGCCGTTGGATCTATAAATATCGACGGCACAGATTGGATCTGGGGTTGAAGGGAGAAAACTCATCGCATCGGAAGTTTTTGGAAGAACAAAGGAAAAACGTTAAGGGAAAGCTCCGATTGCGATTTGTGATTAGGCCTTGGCACTTGGTCACAGCTCTGGGTTTTATGCGGAAAAAGGGGCATGGGGCTAAGGCCAAAAGGGGCTTAAGGCCTTATAGAAAAATGAAGGTTTTAAGGCCAAAATGAGGGTTTTTCAGAGGTTTTTGAGGGTTCCAGTAAGGTTAGAAAAGGAGTTTTAAACCTTATCAAAAGAATTTTATGAAGGAAATGAAGGGAAATGAGGGAAAAGGAGGAATTTTATGAAGAAAAAGGGGATGAAAATTGGTTTTTTATATGAATGAAAGGAGCGGGAAAATGATGAAAAATGGGGTTTTTCAACAGTCCTTTTCTTCAGAAAAACAACGGATTTTTCAGGTTTATAAGGGAAACAGCAGTGAAGATTAACAAAAAGATTAGTTATCTTCATAAAAAATTCAAAGATGAAATTTTTTCAAAGGGAATTATCTCTTGAAGTTTTGATTAACAAAATTAGCCACTTTTTGGTATAACAGAATTTATCAGTGGCTAACAGTGGCTCCACTTGGGGAGGATAGCTAGTTCTTTAGGTGTCTAGAACCTCAGCTACAAATCTCTGGCTTTCATTAAAATAAGTGCCATAATCCATTGGGCAGCAACCTTTCCTTTTGATGATCTCTGCAAAAATTTAATAACAATGGAATTCTGTCAAAACAACAAGTCTACCTACTCATTCGTAATGATCCTAACATTTTTTCTTCTTTTCAAACTACATTTAAACTGGCAAACTCTCTTCAACAACATTTTATTCTTTTGAAAAACAAAAAACTAATCTAAGTCTAATCTTATTTCTCCATGAAATCAGTTTAAACAGTTGAGTTCATAAGTTTCTCTACCTAACTACTATCTGTCAGGATTAGACTGTCTGATACCCTTTTATTCTCTAAATTCTAAGACAAAAATTTAAAAATAGTCAAACCAAGATTAAGATTTTTGACTTGCTGTGATCTATGGCATAAAAACAAGCTGCACATAGTTTATTATTTGCAGAAAATTAAAGCAAAATGGTGAAAGCTTTAAGATCTAAAAATTTAAAAAACCTCCTTCATTGTTTCTTCAGCTCTGTTTTAAAATTTGTTTGAGCTATCTTCCTTTATTTCCTAGTTCAAGTTTTGTGCATTTTAGAACTAGTTTTTTTTCTATCTCTGGCTCAATATTTGATCTAATTAGAGCCATTCATATTTTGAAATTCATAGGTTCATATTTTGAGCTTGTTTGAACCTTGTTGAGGAGGTAAATCCCCTCTGCGGACAGAGGCGATCCCTACTAGCCTAGCAGGGGTCTAGCAACAATCAAACAATGTTATGACGCAAGCCCCTAGTTACGAATGGAAATACTAGGAATAGAAGCCTACCTGGATTCCAACGCTATGATCTGAAGAAGAAGCGTCCCCGTTCTTCAGCACCGGCAGATCACAATCCCTCCATGATCTCCGCGGATGAACACCTGCACATGGAAAAAATGAACAGATACAAGCATAGAAACCAGCATACGTAACTAAACATTTGTTAGAAAGGACGTTACTCACATTAACATGATGGAAAACAGAGTGGAACCATAATCATAATCATCTATTAAATAACCAGCGAAGAGAGATTACAACCAAGTTCTCACGTCGTGATCTCCTTTGGACGGGTCTCCGGTCGTCCACATCTCGCAAAGCTCGCCAAGGAAAGGGAAAACCTCTCCAAAGTCTCTCGACAATGGTCTCCTTACTTGAGTCGGCCTTAAGGGAAAGAGAGGATTATTTACAGCACAAAGGCTCTTTGGAATATGGAGATTCAAAGCTTAGGCACTTCAAGACTAGCTTGCCATGGAATTGAGCAAGCTTTTATAGATGGGGAAGGAGGGAGTTGGGATCCCTATTATTATGGGATTGGCCCTATCAACAAGGAAGGTTCCATGAGAGGTGGAAACCACTTCCTCTTTATGTAAATCCGTAGCCAAACCTCCCAACTCAAGATAGGCAATGGTTTGTGAGTTTGTTGGAACTCAACTTCGCCATCTTTATTTAAAAACAGCCTCCCTAAATTGTGAAGGAACACGCTCTGCGCACGTAGCGCCGCTGGTGCGACTCCTCTTTGCAGATTTTCCCATTGGCGCGAGTACTGAACTGACTGCCCGCGCCAATGCCAAAAGGGATGTTTTTCATGATTTTTGCAAGGAGATGTCTCAAGGGAAAATAAAGCTCATGCTTAGAGGAATGCATTGATGATGTTTTCAAGGCATGACAATGTTCATAGTTCACAAAATGGGTCCTCCATTGTGCGGGACGGGGAATGGTAGGGACGGTGACAAATTACTGTGTAACAGATGCCCCCTAAAGTATGAGGCCCGAGAGAGAGAGCGGTGAAATGCTTTACGAGAACATGTTCAACTGAAGGCCCGCCATCGAAAAACCTGCGCAGAAATATACAACTGATATCTCAAGTACATGATGTATAAGTGGTATGGACGCAGCCATCCGAAACAGAGTATGCTATAATCCGAATCCAGGGTATGGGCGCAGCCATCCAACTAAGATCAAACCAATAGACTCAGGTATGGTCGCAGCCATCCAATCAGTGAGTCATGTACATAATGATAATAATCCACAATCGCAGCCTGGATTACAACAGACACAATCCAGGGTCTTGCGCTCCATCTCGACCCAAAAGAGTACAAGTTCAAGCATGCGAATATGTGAGCTGAAGTCGAACATGCAAGAACATCGTCTGATTACCAGCCAATGATGAAAGCTGTTAACAGACGCGAGAGAAACCACCAATAATGACAATGGTCCTCAAGGTACTACAGGTACAATCTACGGCGCGCGAATAAATGAGTTGACGTCGAACACCCGCAGAATCATTCGATCGGAAGTCAATGATGTAAAATTCACGTCGAATGCGACGAACCTGCCATTGAGGCATGCAGGCTCCAAGGTACCATCAGGAGTCTCTAGACCAACTTCCCGGATAATGAGTTGAAGTCGACAGGAAGTGACCTTGATCGAAGGTGGGCCATAATGATTCCCACATCATCGACACGAGACAGAGGAACATGATGTTTTTGTTGTGAATCAGGATCGTATGAGAAACAGAGGAAGGTTGATATTTGCAGAGGCCAACTTCTCTTGAACATATAAACGACACGACAGTGGACTTGGAAGTATTTGACATCAACGGATCAGAGGTCATGGTGACGAGGCAATGAAAAAATGAGAGGTCAAAAGAGATTACCCAAACCCATGGAGGCAAAGTGAAGCAAAGAGATGAGATGTCCCCAACCTGACACGAATGCAGACAAGTGCCATGTTCAAGAGCGACATACTGCCGACGATAACGACGATGGTTCCATTTTCCCCCACCATTTCTGGCGAGTACCCCAATTATTTTTAATAACAAGCTTGAAGGGGATAGCATATGCTTGCAATATAAGTCCACCCTTCGGGCGAATCCATCCTAGTGCATTTAACGAGTCCTAGGAAGGAGGAACTCGAAGAACGTCATTTCGACTAGATCCGATGTCATCAGGGTTTAACGAGTCTGACAAAGGAAGAACTCGGCGTCTTTTCATGTTTAGAGAGTTTGAAAAGACAGTGGAAAAGAAAACTCCACAGGTCCCTTTTCGTAAATAGTTCCCCAGATCCGAAAAGGTAGAAAACAATATCCGGGAAAACCTCCTAGTTGCGATAGGCTAGGGTATTCCTTTTTCGTAATCAATCCATCCCAGCCCGAAAAAGGGTTAAACTTATACTGGGTGGATGTCGTTTCGTGTCCATTTTAACGAGATCGAAACGACAAGGGCCTCGGCAATCTTTTCATATTTAGAGAGTCAGAAAAGAGCTGAAAGATGACTCCAGAGTGACTTTTTCGTGTATTTACCGAGTCCGAAAAAGTATAAAATATAACTCGTTTCCATCGTTTAAGTCGCACAAACCTGCTGCTGCACATACCCAACAAGCGTAAAATCCATTTTCGACGTAACATATGCAAATATTTGATAAGAATAACTTTTAAAACTCTTTTAACGTCGAAAAAGTTATAAATATGTCAAATTGGTAAAAACAAAATTACTTTTTACTATTTACCTTGGTGGAAAGCAACAGTGGTCCTTTTGGAGCAGAAACTTCTGACGGTGATTGTGACCAATCCAGTTAACCATTCAGCTTCTCGTCTATCACAGGTAAGAGGCGCTCTTTTGCTCTTCATTTTCATTCATTTTTAAATAGCTTTCCCTTAAAAATCAGTTTTGTATGGTCATTTTTAGAATTTTAGGGCTACGCCCATTGGCGCGGGTATCGGGCACGGACCCGCGCCAATGAGATCTTTTTTACAAAGGGCTCGCACCACATGGCGCGACTGTTCGCAAAACAGCCGCGCCAGGGGCCGAACCTTAAATTCCACCCAAAATTTCGACATTTAGACCAAATTGCTTCGAATTTGAAGCTCATCAAAGATCTAACTAAGGGTTTTTGACCATGTGAATGCAGAAAATCACTCAAAATGGAAATCGAATGGAAGGAACGAGAGCACGGAGAAGGGGATGAACAGGCCATGCAAAGCCAAGCTTGCATGAATGCACTTAGAAACTGTGGATTGAAAAAGTTCTTCCTCACGCCATGTTTACGAGCTCAGCCCGAGCTCCTCCAGTATTTAATCAGTATCTGGGACGAACAGGAACAGGTGTTCAGGTTACGAGACCAGGTGTTAGAACTGGAGGTCACCGATGTTTATTTCATCATTGGATTGTCCCGCAGAGGTCTAATCCCTGTACTGACTGGAAGCAGACCATCTGGGGAAAAGATGGAAGAAGTAATGGCACGGGTGTGCCGAGGGGCACAAACAGGATCAGGAAGCAAGAAGGTGGATATCCACACCATCCCTGATCTAGCGCTGAGAGTAGTTCTCCATACCATTACGCGGGCTGCTGGGTCGCAGGCTCCGCACGAGGCCACGAAGACCCAACTCTTGCTGGCCTCAGAATACATGGGTCCCTTACCGTTCAACTGGGTAGAAGCAGTAACTATCAATATGAAAAGGCAGCTCACAAAATGCAAACAGGGGAAACTGAAGCAGTTCGGTTATGGTTCCATCTTGGTATCGTTCATTCTGGAACACTTACCAATCTTCCAGGGCCAAGGGGCCGCAGTGGCGAGTCCGATACCACGAGAGCCACGAATGGTTCGCTGGGCAGCATTGATGCCCAGATCTGGAGGTGGCCAACAGATGTCCTGGAGGCCAGAGTTTTTTAGGTGGTTACGGCGCCAGCTGATCGTCGTGGAAGACTGGCCCTATTCGGGAACTGACTTTACTGGGGACCCAGACCTCCCACTACCAGAAGGAGATGACTGGGACGAGGAGCTGGGTAAGACCTCATATTTTGATTTTATGTTTATATGTTTTTTTTGTTAATACACATTCGTCTTAACACAATTATATATGCATGCAGATGTAGGACCTGAGAGACCAGCCGGGATGTCTCTAATCTCCCGAAGGACCCAACTCGCCCCTGAGATTCAGGGAGAAGGTACCGGAGGAGATGAACTGATCCAGAACCTCGAGGGGATTGCCCATGGGATTCCAGACTATGCCCGGCTAGCAGACGTACCGATGGCATACCAGCGCCACACGGTGGGAGTTCCGAGTCGGATCCACCGAATCCTGAGGCGCCTAGTGCGTGCAGTCACGTGCTATCATGAGCACCATGCGGATTAGTCTTTAGGATTTATACCACACCTATTTTTTGAGAGACATAGCGTCTCTGGATGTACTAAGACGATTATGTATATTTTTTGAGTTTTATGTGACACACTCTATGTAAACATTTCGATATCTATATATATACATATCTATTTCTGGATGAGTCTTTCTTTACATGTGATGATGTTTTTATATGTCATGCAAATGTCTAATACAAATGTAATCTAATGTATCAGTTACATAACAAACGACCCAATGCGAAATGTATTCACACAATGTATCTACTCACACATTTCATTTTTATGCAAGCTTAAAAGCACACATGAACACACACATATGCAAACTATGCTTGAAAATGAGAAAGACGGGCATGCCCCCCAGCATGGTGTCTCAATTCGAGGTGCATGCCCCCCAAGCTTCAGTCCATTGAAAATGGAGTGAAGGTTCAAAACAAAAAGTCGAATTGAACATGTTTGTGTTTCATTATTTTAACGAGGTTGACACACTTAAAAGAACTATCCTCAAGACACCTTGTTTCATGGTTTAAGGAGCTTGACACAAGACAAGGAACGCTGCTTCGACAACCTTGTTTCATTTTTTAAAGAGCTTGACCCAGGGAGGAAACCGTGCTCTAACCGACTTACATCAAAATGAACCAGAAGGCGGTGCTTCCAAGAGTTCCCCTTCCGATGGAAAGAAAACATCCTGGAAGTCAGGACTCAATGCCCCCAGCACACTATGCATGACGGCGTCCTCACTGAGCACACGCATGGGGTAGGTGGCCACATAGTTGACCTGCGGTAAGGCAGATACAACGGGCGGATAGAAACCAGGAGGGGGTGATGGCGGGCCAGATGCCAAATTAGGACCAAAGAACGAAAGATGATCAATGGTCACGATCCGTCCTTCATGTGGAAAGCACATCATGCGAAACAGGGAGGAGACAAGTGCTCCCATGGCATAGGTGTAATCACGCCCCAAAAGTAGATTGAAATCCAAGGGGCCTGGAATGACCATCACGTCCATATGGACGGTTTTACCTCCCAAAGTAACAGGTAACCTTGGAAGGATCCCCAACAGTTGACTCATTCTTCTATTGAATGTCAACAGATTCTACGTAACGGGCGCAAACGGCGGCGAACCGAAAGCTTGCCAGGTAGTTGATGACAGAATACTAACAGAGGCACCTTCGTCTATAATGGTGCTGGGTACAACCAGACCAAGAGCCTGTACTGTGATCTCGAAAGGCACATAAGACGGAAGGCGAAATCCTACAAATTGATTCCAGTCAAAGGAAGCGACCAAACTACTCGGAGGGGCTACCATCGACAAGCGAAGGTCTTCCCCTAATGTTACGGTAGAAGAAGCATCCTCCATGACCTCCATCTCGAAGGCGGGAGGGATATCCTCTGGAGCCTCCATCATGGGAGGCGGAGGAGGAGCTTCTTGAAGTACAGGGACAGGAGAATCTTTCTCCAAGTCTGGAGAATCTGAAAAAATCAGAAGGACATGGGGGGTGTGAGGTCCACTCTCGACAGAAAAGACCTGGTGGACCGTGGATGGGGCCAGTTCAACCGATCCTACGACGAATGGTTGGTCAGGGACGGATTCGTGAATTTGAATTTCTGGGGGAGTGGGATCAACCAAGGATGACTCTTGACCAATCGTAGGATCAGCTGGCGGAGGACTCGAAGAAAGCCGATTATAACCAGGTGGAAGGCGTGGTGTAGAACCGGTTGGGTTGTCCAAGACTTGCTTGGCTTCATCCATATGAGGACAAAGGTGAATGGCATGGTGCCCTTCACACAACTTACAGGGATTGGTGATCTTACCCTGCTTCTTAGAATTCTTATCAACAGCAGCTGAAGACGTGCCCCCAACTTGGCTCCCGGAAGTCAAAGGCAATAGCGGACGGCCGTCGGACCATGCTTCGAGCACCTTGGGGATGCCAGGGCATTCTCGAAGAAGATGGTTTCCCATGCACAACAGGCAAGGGAACTTGACTTTTCGTGGAGGGTTGGAACGTTTATCAAGAGGAGATATCTCAGAGACAGTAGTCGTACATTTAGCCTCTTGCTTATCAGACTTCTTCTTCTTTGTCTTCTTCTTCTTCTTCTTAGCCACCTGGTTACTTGAATCCAGACTTTCACCAAGCGAAGTAGAAGAGGAGGACGCAGAAACAGGCGAAGAAGGGGAGAGGTCCACCTTGGAATCAAGATGATGTTGCTCCGTCGGAGGAACTGATTGAACAGTAGTGGAGACATTCGGAACTACAGAGGTTGAGAACAACCAAACAAGCAACCCAACCGTTAACCCAGGAAGGGACAACGTCGCCATGTAAGGAGCACCAACATTTCCAAAAGGAGGAAAAAGACCAGGGTTCCCTTCTGAGGGGATCCCTTGGTTGGTGAACTCTGAAAAAGTGGCCATGAAAACTCAAAACCACACACGGGCTGAAAATGAGTTAAGACACATGATCAAACGGTCAACAAAAAAATGTCTAAACGGGTGTGTAATCGTGGGCGATTAATTTTACCACATTGGAAAGTAAGAAATTCTACCGTTTCATGTTTTAAGAGTCGAGAAACGATAAAAAGATGACTCTATCTCTTTCAGAGTTGACACAAGCGTGAAAGGACAAGCGCTTGACGGTCTTTTCAAGTTTAGGGAGTCAGAAAAGACCAAATGACTGCTCAGGAAAAAACTAGGCACAAAGGTGTACCAAATATCCGTGAACTGCAATATACACCTTGGTTTCAAAAATGAAACAGAAATCGACCAAGGACTTTCCGTACGTGCAGGTAGTCTCCCCGAATGCTGTGTTCGGTGTATCACGGGTATAGGGCGGCAGACTCGGCTTCCCGTGGATAAAGGATTGAAAACCTTTGGGGGTCTCCCTTTATATACGCGACCGCACGGGGAGCACAAGCAAAATTGAGCCGCTCCGTTGTGTAACCAGCTCAAAAAGAGAAGAAAAGAGATATAAACGCCTTAGAAATGAGCCACTTCGAGGGGGAAACCTCCAATACATTACATAAATGAACAATTCTTGGATGATACAATTCAAAAAACCTCCTTTCTATATATAGGAGTCCATGGGGCCATAATGTAATCCTAGTGGGCCACAATGTAATCCTAGCCGACCTAACAATAATAATTTAAGGGCACAATAATAACAAAATGGGGTTACAAGGGTACAATAATAACAATAAGGGGGTTACACTAACAATAATAAGGGACTATACTAGTGATATAGGGACCTAACATGCCCCTCTCCTTCAAAAAAGTGTTGTCCTCAATGCTTGAGTAGCTCCGGGTGCTTCTGTATTAAATTCTCATCCTCCCATGTAGAATCTTCAGTGGGTAAGTTCTTCCACTTGATGAGATACTCTGAAATTGATCGATTCTGTAGCTGTCGAGTTCTTGTTTCCATGACTGCTTTAGGTTCCAATATGATTTTTCCTTCCTCATCAAGTTCTGGCAATATTGTTTGAACCGGAAGATTTTCACCTATAACCTTCTTTAAGCATGAAACATGGAAAACTGGATGTACTCGCGAAGAAGCATGAAGCTCCAATTTGTATGCCATAGTACCAATCTTTTGCAACACCTTGTAAGGACCATAGTACTTTGGTGATAATTTATTATCCTTCTTAGCTTTCTTAAGGGACATTTGTTTGTATGGTTGTAGCCGTAAAATACCTAATCTCCTACATCAAAACTTCTCTCGTTGCGATGTTGATCTGCCTATTTTTTCATTCGATTTTGTGCCAAATTCAGGTTATCCTTTAAGAGTTGGAGAACTTCTTGCTGATGCTCGATGTGATCTTCCACTGCTTGAACCTTCGAATTTTTCCTTAAAGATGATGTGATGGATGGTGGATTATATCCATAAAGTGTCATAAATGGGGTCATTTTTGCTGCAGTATGGAAGGAAGTGTTATACCACCATTCAGCAAGAGGTAACCACTTGACCCATTGTGTTTGTTTATCAGATACAAAACAACGAAGATATCCTTCCAAACATTTATTTACAATCTCAGTTTGACCATCAGATTGAGGATGATAACATGAGCTATGAGCTAATTGAGTACCCAAACAAGAAAATAACTCCGTCCAAAAATTTCCAGTAAAAATGGGATCTCTGTCGCTCACAATAACCCTTGGGCTTCCATGTAGCTTTTGAATTCTGTCCATAAATGTAGTAGCAACTGTACTTGCCTTAAATGGATGAGATAAAGCACAAAAGTGTGCATACTTGGTAAGTCTATCAACTACCACCATGATGACACTCTTTCCTTCGGACTTAGGTAAACCTGTGATAAAATCCATTGAAATCTCCTCCCAACGTTGACTTGGAATGGATAAAGGTTGTAGAAGTCCTCGGGTCTTAATTGTTTCCACTTTATTCTGCTGGCAAACCAAACATTCCGCCACAAACTTTCGAATATCAGATTTAAGGCCATCCCAAAAAAATTCTTTCTTCACCCTGTGGTAAGTTTTTAAAAATCCTGAGTGTCCTCCTAAAGGAGAAGTGTGCAATTCCAGAAGAATCTTTTGTTTTAGTTGGGAATTCTTACAAAGACATAAGCGATCTTTGTACCATAAGGAATCATTTTTCCAACTAAATGTATCAGATGTACTAGGATCTTGCTGCAACTTTTGAATGAGTGTCCATACATCTTTGTCCTTCTTCCATTCATCTCTTGCTTCGGCTATCCAATCTGGTTGGATAATAGAAATGGCACAAAGCAATGCTTCCACCTCTTCATTCTTTCTTGAGAGTGCATCTGCAACAACATTAACCTTTCCTTTTTTGTAGATTATTTCAAAGTCATAACCCAACATCTTTGTGACCCATTTTTGCTGCTCTTCTGAAGATAGTCTTTGTTCCAAAAAAGTGTTTAAGACTATCATGATCAGTTTTTACCTTGAAGTGTCTTCCCATTAGGTAAGTTCGCCATTTCTTTAGTGCATGTAGTATTGCTAACATTTCTTTCTCATAAATAGCTTTCTGTAAATACTTTCCTTTGATTGGATGACTTTCAAAAGCAATGGGTCTTCCTTCTTGCATTAAAACAACACCAATTCCATTTCCTGAGGCATCACATTCCACAATAAAGGTTTTTGTGAAGTCTGGCGTAGCTAAGACCGGTGCTAGGTACATTGCCTCTTTAAGATGTTCAAAGGCCTTAGTTGCTTCAGGAGTCCATGAAAATGCATATTTCTTCAATAATGTTGTTAGAGGTGCTGCTATTCTCCCATAATTTTTAACAAACTTGCGATAATACCCTGTTAACCCGAGAAATCCTCGCAACTGCTTTATGGTTGTGGGAACTTTCCATTCCTTAATGGCTTTAATTTTGTTAGGGTCCACTTTAACCCCCTCGTGAGATACAATATGACCCAGATATTCCACCTCTTGTACTCCAAAGAAACATTTGGATTTTTTTGCATATAATTGTTTCTCCTGCAATAGTTTGAGCACCCCGTCAACATGTTCAACATGATCCTTCCAAGACCTGCTGTAGATTAGTATATCATCAAAAAATACTAGCACAAATTTTCTAAGGAAGGGTTTGAAAATGGAATTCATCAACCCTTGAAATGTAGAAGGTGCATTGGTAAGGCCAGAAGGCATGACCAAAAATTCATAATGACCCTCATGAGTTCGAAATGCTGTTTTTGGAATATCTTCAGTCTTCATTCTAATTTGATGATATCCTGAACGAAGATCCAACTAGGTAAAATAAATTGCTCCATGTAATTCATCCAATAATTAATAAATCACAGGAATGCGAAATTTATCTTTAATGGTGAGCTTATTGAGCTCGCTATAATCCCGACACATGCAACATGATCCATCCTTCTTGTGTACCAATACTACAGGAGCAGAGAAAGAACTTTGACTAGGTTGAATTATACCCGCCTCTAACATTTCTGCAATCATACGTTCAATTTCGCTCTTTTGGAAGTAAGGATATCTATAAGGCTCGATGTTTGGAGGAACACTTCCTGGAATCAAATGAATAGCATGATCATGATCACGAATAGGTGGGAGTCCTTTGGGAGTTTCAAACACCTTGGAATGATTGTCCAAGACTTGTTGGAGATCTGCAGAAATAGATGATTTTGATGTTGGAACTTCTAGTGAGCATAATTGTGCAATTACGCCTCGCTGTTCTTTTTTTAGAAGCTTTGTCATGACATTAGAGCTTATTATCCTTCCTGGCTTCCCTGCAATACCCCGTAATTCAACTTCCTTTCCTTCTGAAAAAAATTTCAACAAAAGTTCTTGAAAATTAAAAGCTACCGTCCCCAAAGATTGTAACCATTGTACTCCTAGTACAACATCAGCACCTCCCATAGGAATGGCAAGCATTGGACTAGTCAATACATATTCCCGCATGGTTAGCTTGATATTATGGCATTTTCCAGAGCAATTTATAGTTCCTCCATTTGCAACCATCACTTGACATTCTGGTGCTGGGTATAGGAAACAATTAATTCCTTGGCTACCTTATAATGAATAAAATTATGGGTGCTACCTGAATCAATCAACACTATTACCCTTTTCTTCTTTATATGTCCTTCTATCTCGAGAGTTTGAGGAGTGGTAATTCCTGCCAGTGCATTACACGATATGGTCGGATTCATTTCTTCCTCTTCTAGGGGTGGTTCTTGGTGTATATCCTCTTCTTGTTCATTTTCTTCTTCTTCTTCACAATCTATGTAAAATAATTTCTTCTCAGCACACTTATGACCTTTAGTGTATTTGCTATCACAACCGTAGCAAAGCCCTTTTGCTCTTTTTTCTTCCAATTGTTGTGGTGTCAACCTTGTAGGTTGTGGAAATCTAGGCGTAGCAACACTTCCTTCTTTATAGAATTGAGTGGTAGGCTTCCTTGTCGCCATTATTTTACATTCAACTTTTCTTGCCAACTCGAATGCCTTCTCCAATGAATCCGGTTCCAAAACGCGAACTTCGTGTTGGATGTTATTCTTTAAAGTGCCTATGAAGAGATCGATCCTGTGTTCTTCTAGAATATCAGTTACCCTTCTATTCAATTTTTGGAAGTCCTCAATGTGCTGCCCCACTAAACCCTTTTGTTTGAGATTTATCAATTGGCTAAAGAAGGTGTTGCTCTTTGTATCCTCATAATGTGCTATCATTTCCTCCGTAAAAATTGACCAAGTGACAATTTTTTTACGGAAGCAAAGCCATCGATACCATACAAATGTATTTTGTTCTAAATGTAAAGTTGCAATGCGTACCTTTTGTGTGTTTTGCACGTTATGGAGATCAAAATATTGCTCCATCCGTAGTATCCATGTTACAGGATCCTTTCCATCAAACTTCCTCATATCCATTTTTGGAATATGGTGGTTCTTCCCACCAACATTCGAGTTTATGGAATCATGATTAACATTTATTTTGTTCTCATCAGGAGGTTCTTCTCCTATATTTCCGCCATTAGGAATCATTTCTGGTTTTAAGCTTGTCATCAAGCCTTCCATGTATGCTTTTAGATCATTCTTCATGTCATCCATCTTATCTTCCATGCCGACTTCCATGCCATCCATCTTAGCTTCCAAACCATTCATCTTAGTTTCCACGCCTTTCTTCAAAACTTCCATTTCAATTTTTGTTGTTCTTTGCGAGAGTGAAATTTGTTGCATTTGCTCTTGTAATTTTGACATGTCATGTTGCCATTCTTCATCTTCATGAGTAATAGTAGAGCCTTCTAAAGGCTTAATGGGTGTTGAATTCTTTTTAGGGGCCATTTCAGACTCCAATGTTGATATTTATTCTACAATAGGCCCTTGCAATCAATTCAACTTGATTCTTCAAACAAGACTTATGCAATTCAGGAAAAAAATACACACCTTTTACTAGCTTTGAGGAGCTCGATATTGAAATTGTATTATCTCTGTGCTTGAAAATCTTCGATATCTGAAATTCAGCCCTGTAGTAGCCCTCTGAAGCTTCTTTCAAATGCCACAAGTCTGACCTGATTTTGATGCTCCAAGACAAAGTTGTGTCCAATCTCCCACAATGACCTAATTCTGGACTGGTTCAGTAGAGCGAACTTGTACGACTTGCCACGTGTCACTGTTTTGTCCTTTGTCTCTGAAATTGATAGCGAAAAAACTAAAGGCTGTGTACTTGTGACCAATTTTGACGGCACTCCAATCCAATCTTCAGAGAGAGAGTTATTGAACTTTTCCCACGATCACCTCTTTGAGATGAAATTCAGGAGCCTGAAAAAGCACTACCTTCCACAGATCATATCTCCAAAAATATTGCGAACCAAGTTCTGAAATTTTTTGACGAATTTCCTCAGGATTTCCGCTTCGCACCATATGAATTTCAGACTCTGAACCTTCGTACAAAAAAATTTATAGCGCAAATGCCACGATGACCTGTTTATGAGCCTGAAAAAATACCTAACTTCCATAGATGATATCTCCTCAAATATTGCGAACTAAGATCTGAAATTTGTAGACAACCTTCCTCAAGATTTCAGCTTCGCACCCTAACAATTTCATCTTCTGAAGCTTCGTAGAACAAAAGTTATAGCGAAAATTCCACGATGACCTGTTTGGAGCAGCGAAACCCTAGAATCCCAAAGCTCTGATACCAAATGTTGTGTAACCAACTCAAAAAGAGAATAAAAGAGATATAAACGCCTTAGAAATGAGCCACTTCGAGGGGGCAACCTCCAATACATTACATAAATGAACAATTCTTGGATGATACAATTCACAAAACCTCCTTTCTATACATAGGAGTCCATGGGGCCATAATGTAATCCTAGTGGGCCACAATGTAATCCTAGCCGACCTAACAATAATAATTTAAGGGCACAATAATAACAAAATGGGGGTTACAAGGGTACAATAATAACAATAAGGGGTTTACACTAACAATAATAAGGGGCTATACTAGTGATATAGTGACCTAACACTGTCTAAATCCAATAGGCGAACGACAGCTGCTAGGTTTAATGACGCCGGAACACGTCTCTAGCCTAGACCTTCTAAATATGTTTCGTTAAGTTCCAATGCTGCCTTAGGTTAATTGAAATAAATTTTACAGTTGATCTTCAATTAAGTTTCAATTTTCAGGCCCTATCGTATGTAGTGTCTCGAAAGACTCCTAAATGCAAAGCTATATGCCACAGTGCAACATTTCGTTCGATGAAAACTAGTTAGAGAAGAGTTGAGAGCTTTTACGCAAACGAAATGGACTGAAAACAAACAATGCGATCTCTAATGCAACTAATGCAATTGAAAACTTTTCATTCAAAACACCAATCACTAGCAAGACGGAAAAGATCACAATTTGCACTAATTAACAAAAGAAAAAGAGAGATTTTTTTTTTGATTTTCAATGTCCACTAGCCAATATGCACTAAACAAAATTGAAAAAAAACGGAACAACTTGAGAAACGATTTCCAAGAGAGCGAAACAAACAAATTTCACTCAACAACACAAGCAATCAGATCCCCAAATCGACCAAAGTCTCTCAAAACGAAGAAAAGACTCAAAAGCTTCCAATGGACCGTGTGATCTAGGTCCAAGGCAAGACTAAACGAATTTCGAATGAAGGAATGAACAATCACCCAAAAATCGCAATAAAACGATGAACAACTACTTAGAGGATGTGGAGAATCAATCAGATAGTTGATAGACACTGCAACACTGGGAACTTCCCATGAGGCCGACACACTGCTACCACAGATGCCCTAGGCGAAAACGTGAAATCGTGATAAAAGTAAACAAACTAAAGGGATGAGGGGTTGCAACAAACAGACTCCAAAGAAACTAAATATAAATCAAGAAGAAAAAATAATTTATCAAATCTGAGAGCTTCAAAAATGAGGAAACTAAATTTAAGGTGGCGCGATCAGAAGTGTGAAACTGCGTCAGAGCAATTATGCGCGGTCGACAAAGTAACGTACGCCAATTATGCGATCGTCGTTAAAAATCACGAAGCATTTAGTTTTAATTAAAAATTATAAAATAAAGTATTTATATACTAATGGAAAGTATAACCAAGAAGCTAAAACAAAGAAAGAATCCAACCTGCACTCTTCAAATAAAAAATATAAAAACAACTGGAAGTAGATAAACATAAATAGATAATTAAAACTTTCTTTTGCAAGAGTCTTCCCAAAAAGGAGTCACAAATTGTTGAGAGGTAATCCTTCTTCATGGGACAGAGTAAGATCTCTACTTGTTTAGGCTCCGTGCAACATCAATAAATGCAGTGACGTAGGCTCTGTGTTATGAATGGAAAGACTAGGAATAGAAGCCTACCTGGATTCCAATTCATATGATTCAAGAACTCTATTCTTCCAGCTCCTGCATCACAACTCTCCACGATTTCATGGATGAACACTGGTGACATGGAAAAACGGTCAGAGCACAGTATAGAAACCAAAGATACGTAATCAAACACTTTCCACTTTCGTAAAGTTGACGTTACTCAAGTATTGGGAAGGCAGATGAAAACAAAGTGGAACCACAATCGTACATTCATTTTAAATAACCAATAAGAGAGATTACAAACTAAGTTCTATCGCTGATTTCTTCGAAGGGTTTCATTGTCTATCACTGCAAAGTTTCTTTCGCTAATGGTGTTAAAATTTTCCGATTTTCAACACTTCTACTTGGTTTCCGCCTAAGGAAAGAGATTCTTTACACATAAAGGCTTTCTGTATTTGGAGATTCAAACAGTACTCTCCTCCAAGGATTGTGGCCAAGGTGAATTGTTTGAATTGATAAAGCTTTAGAGAGGGGGGAAGGAGTGTGGGGAGTTGGGATCCCTATTATTATGGGATTGGCCCTATCAACAAGGAAGGTTCCATGGGATGTGGCAAAACCACTTCCCTCCATAGAACTCCCGCAGCCAACCTCCCAACTCAAGATAGGTGATGGTTTGTGAATTTGTTAGAACTCAACTTCCACCATCCTTATTTAAAAAACAACTCCCAAATTGGGTGGCGCGACTACGGCTCTATGACAGAGCGCCAAGTGGCGCGACCCCTTTGCATTAATTTCCCCATTGGCGCGAGTACTGAACTGATCAACAGGTTAATGCCAAAAAGTTATTTTTTTTCTTAAGATGATTTTTGTATAGAAGGATGTCTTATATGTTGGAGGTCATGCTTAGAATGTATGGATGATGTTTTTCAAGGGTATGATAATATTCATGGTGTCAGAAATAACTGACAGCGGATTTATTAGATTTGACAAATTACTGTAACAAACCTTCTTTCTTCAACCTAATCGCATTTTACCGGGAGTAGTCGGTGATTGTTGCTGTTTGGCAACGACGATAGCTCATTGTTGAAAGAAATTGGTGCACCCACTATTCATGATTAGGGTCAGGGATGACCAGAATCTAGAAGTGTGCTTTAGGAGGCATTGTTTGCACTGATTTTGTTTCTCTTTCTCTTTTTTGGTATGGGGCTGTATCTTTCTTGTTTTACAATGTGCCCTCTTTTTTCTTTTCTACTGTTTTTGTATTTTTTATTTTTCTAACTTTGATTGCAACGTTCAGACAATGATAATTTACAATGGAAAGTAAAAAATCTTTAAAACTCATGACTTTTGTCAGAATTAATGCTTGATCATCCTGTCATTCATAGGACCTCCATATAGATCTTCTCCATTCAATTCTTTTAAGAAAAATGCATTGTGACCCCTCTCAGCATGAATAATATAAGGTCCTTTCCATAGGTTCTCAAACTTGCCATGTTTTCCCTTCTCTTCCCTTCTTGAATCCCATTTAAGAACAACATTTCCAACTTGGAAATTGTTTTCTTTAGTCCTCTTGTCAAATAGCTTCTTGATATTTTCTTGGACTAACTGTGTTCTTTCATAGACTTCTTCTCTGGTCTGTTGTAAATGAATTATTTGGTTGATTCTTCTATGCATATCATTCTCTTCAATTTGCACTTCTTGAAGGAGTTTCATGACTGGAACTCCTAATGAGGTTGGAAAGACTACATCCATGCCATAGACAAGCTAATAGGGGGAGATATTTATGGATTTATTTGTAGTTAATCTATCAGCCCATAAGGCATGAACCGGCTTACTGTGCCATGACTTCTGATTCTACTCCAACAACTTCTTGATGATATTGATAAGGCTTTTTTTGGAGGATTCAGCTAATCCATTTCCTTGGGGATAGTAGATAGTATATTGGCCCAAGGTAATGTGCTATTTGTGACAAAAATCAACCATTCTTTTAGATTTGAAGGAAACAAAATTTGTTGTTATGATTTTTCTAGGACAACCAAATCGGGATAGGATGTTTGCTTCTAAGAACTTGATAATGACTGAGTCAGTAGCATTCCTAGATGGTATGGCTTCTATCCACTTGGTGAAATAATCACTGGCAGTGAGGATCCACTTATGATGGGTTGATGAGGATGGGTGAATCTCTCCAATGAAGTCTAAGCCCCATTTCTAGAAGGGTGCCTCAATGCTGATAGGATGTAAAGGTAAGGGAAGGATTTTTCTTTTTCCATCAAAAATTTGACACTTATGGCAAGACATGACTATTTTCTGAGTATCTGAGAAAAGTGTGGGCCAGTAGTGACCAGATCTAAGGATTTTTTTTGCTATGGTCTTCCAGTAGAGGTGTCCTCCACATTCTCCTTCATGCAGCTCATGCATTATTTTTCCTGCATCATCTTCAAGTAAAAATTTAAGAAAAATTCCAACAGAATTTTTCCAATACAACACCCCATCTGAGATGCAATAACTCAAAGCTTTCTATTTCAAAAATCTAGCTTTAGTTTTAGACAAAGAAGAAGGGGCATTCAAATATAAAAGCACATAAATGATGTCAGCATACCAAGGAGAATTTAGAAATGTTTCTTCAATGAAAGGGGCAATGAATTCTTCTACTTCTTCCAACACATCTACCATATTCATATCTAGTGCTTGGAAGTTTGACTCAGCCATGAGTTTTGCTAATACTTGCCCTTTAACTAGTTTGGTGGGCCTGATTTCTAAGTCATATTCAAGAATAGTTGCAATCCATTTTCCCCTTTTACCATCAGGGTCCTGACTTAGAATATCCTTGACAACAGTATGTGGAACAAAAGCAATTATGTGAGAGTGTAAAATGTAGACTCTAAAGTCATTTAATGCTTTCACTAATGCTAAGGCTTGCTTCTCCATGATGTTATATTTGAGAGGAGCATCTCCTAAGGCCCTACTAAAGCATGATATTGGTTGTTCTTGCCCCAAGTCATTATTTTTAAGTAATACTGCAGCTATTATATGCTCATATGTAAAAGAAAAGATATAAAAATCTTTGGTGAAATCTAGACTAATCAAGACTCGTGTTTGAGTGAGAGCTTGTTTAACCAGTTCAAATGGTTGTTTAGCTTGTAAAGTTCATTTTACACCTACCTCTTTCTTAAGCATGTTTGTAATGTTTTTTAATAGCTCAGAAAGGTTGGGGATAAACCTCTTCAAGAAATTAATCTTCCCAATGAAAGATTGTTATTCTTTGAGGCTTCTTGGATGATTGATTTGCAATATGCCATCTATCCTTTTAGGGTCTACTTTGATTCCTTCTTCTGAAATTATACGACCAAGAATTTTACCTTCTTGGAGACCAAAGAGTGTCTTCTTGGGATTCAAAGATAAGCCAAATTTCCTACACTTCTCAAAAACTTTTCTCAAGTGAATCAAATGTTCTTCATCATTTATTGAGAAAACAGTTATGTCATCAAGGTAAATGGTTATAAAATAGCCAATATCTTTAGAGAAGGCTATGTCCATGGCTCTTTGGAAGGTGGCCCCTGCATTCATCAAACCAAATGTAATTTTGATATACATAAAGGTGCCCCAAGTTGTAGAAAAAGCAGTTTTGAGTTGATCACTTGGGAGCACTAACACCTGATTGTAACCTGAGAACCCATGCAATAGTGATATTATTTTTGACCCAACTACCGTTTGAAGTATATGGTCCATCTTGGGCAAGGGGTAGTTGTCTTTAAGGGAGGCTCTATTTAGATTTATAAAATCGATGCAGAGCCTGATTTCCCCTATATTCTTCCTAACAAAAACTAAGTTTGACACCCACTCTGAATATCTAATGGGTACTATAATCCCAACATTATACATCTTTTCAATTTCTTTCTTAACTATAGGTATTAAAACAAGGTTTATTCTCCTTAGTTTTTGTTTGAAAGGCTTTTGATTTTCCTTAAGAGGAATTTTGTGTTGAATGATGCTAGTGTCATAAGATTTTAGATCTTTGTATTCGTAAGCAAACAATTCTTTATATTATTTGAACAGCTCTGTGTATTGAAATTTTATGTGAGCTAGGAGAGTGCTGGACAGTTTAATAATTTTTGGTTATGCTAGGCTGCTTGTGTTATGTTCTTCTACATTGGTTTCCACAGGCTCCATTATTGGTTCTTTGGCCACATCATTAAAGTCAAAAAGGTGTTCTAAAGGTGTGAGACCTCTTGGAATTGTATCATTCTTGCACTGTAAAACTTCCAAGTCTTTCTGGTCAGCACTGTTAATTAATTCTACTTCAAAAGGATTCTCACATTGATTTATACTAGTAGAATATGTCATTTCTATCTCTGGGATTTGTTCATTGTCAAAACAGTCTTCTTCATGGCTGGTTTCTGATGTTGGTATGTCAAAATCATTTTCTGATTTTAGGAAATCATCTATGTGTTTTTCAGAATCAAACACTTGCTAGTGATCCTCATTATCAGGCACTGCAGGCCTATTTTTTACCCTTAAACTAAGTTGTTCATTTATTTTAGGTATTTGGCAGTTGCTGGCATTGAAGGCAAGTTGATTTTCTAGATGATTTTGTGCTCTTGGAATGAAAATGAGTTCATATTCTTCAAAGGTTTTTAATAAATCAAGGGCAACGTTTTGATATTCTCTACACCTTAGGTTCCTAGTTGAATATTCTCCTTTGATTTGTCTTATGATGAGTTCAGAATCTCCTAGGATTGATATCTTTTTGGCTTCTAATTGTTTGAGCAATTGTAAGCCAAGGAGAAGGGCTTCATATTCAACAATATTGTTTGTGCATGGGAAATCCAATTTATATGAAAAACTTTGATTTGTATTTTGAATCCATACACCTACTCTTGCACTTGTTTTATTACATGACCCATCGAAGTTTATTGTCCAAAGTATATCTGCCTCATTCTCATTCTCTTGTTGATTTTTATTGCCAATGCTTTATATCTGATTTGAGGGAAGTTCTAATCGTTCGAGTAAACTGATTGGGTCTATGTTTTCCTTTTCTTGTTGAGTGATTTCATCTTCATTGTATAAGATAAAAGAATCTAAACTTGATTGAATAGAATAGATTGGAGAGTTGTTTGGTTTATCTATGTTGCTCACCATGTACTTCATGTGGGATTCCCTGTATAATATCCTATTTTGGTTAAAAACTGGGATGGTGGCATAAGACATGTCCATTTGAAGGCTTCCCTAAAGTTTGGCTCCCCGTGATCTTGATAAAAGCATGCCATACTTTGGGGGAATGTCAGCTACAACTATGTCCATTAATAGACTCTTAGCAGGGATTTGAGATAAGCTAACAGATAAATCTTTGATTAAACCCAATCATTTGACTCTGCTTGAGTCAAAGGAATACAAATCCTTGTATGGTTTAGTAATTTCTAATCCTAAGCTTTCCATTACTAATTTGGGCATAAGATTATGTGAAGCTCCAAAGTCTAACATGGCATTGTGTAAAATTTTCTCATGTATATTCAAACGAACATAGAAGGGAGGGACAACCCCTTCTTGGTATTTTCCTTCAACTTCTGGACCAAACACAAATTTAGGCTTATCATCTGTCAAGTTTAATGTGTCAGTATCACTTCCCAAGTTCAAAGCTTTTAAAACTTGGTTTTTGTACACTTCTTGGGTCACTAATTCAGCTAGGGGGATGGTAATTTTTATCTTTACAATCTCTCCCTCAATTTTGAAAGGAACAATTGATTTGGTCATATTTACATCTATTTTTTCAATTGAATTCCTTTCAACAATTTTGATTTGTTGAACTTTGTTTGGACTGCTAATTGGGACAGTTTTATTAGGTCCATTATGTTAAGTCCCTATATTAATAGTGTAGCCCCTTATTATGTTAGTGTAGCCCTCCTTATTGTTATTATTGTACCCCTGTAACCCCCATATTGTTATTATTGTGCCCTTACATTATTATTGTTAGGTCAGCTAGGATTACATTGTGGCCCACTAGGATTACATTATGGCCCCATGGACTCCTATATATAGATAGGAGGTTTTGTAAATTGTATCATCCAAGAATTGTTCATTTATGTAATGTATTGGAGGTTGCCCCCTCGAAGTGGCTCATTTCTAAGGCGTTGATATCTCTTTTCTTCTCTTTTTGGAGCTGGTTACACAACACATTAGCTGAAGTGCTAGGGATAGTTTGCTCAACATTTGGCTGGCTACTTTTCTCTTTGTTTGAATTTGATTTCTTAGCCAAAATGTTGGGTTTATCTGTTGTTTTCTTAGGCTAATTTTCTGTATTTTTCTTAACAGCAGTGCTAGTCTTTTTATCTTTTGAATTGTCTATGTTCCCTTTGCTCCTAAGATCATATTGTTTGTGCACCTCCATCATTGCATTTTCAAACCCCAATCTATAATCATCAAAATCTTCATAGATGTTTGTATTTTGATCAGAGGAGAAGAAACCTTTTTCTCCTTCAGTGAGGAAAACATCATCCCCACTGTCTGATCCAATCAATTTTACATGAAATTATCCTAACCTTTCAATCTCCCTGTCTTCCTCATATTGATCTATATAGTTTTGTTGGAAGAGAGGTCTAATTTGTTGGTCATTGTCTTTTTTCTTATCTTGATTGTTTTCTCTTCTATAATTCTGATTTATATTTCTATTTTGGTTGTTTTGAGGTTCTCTCGGTGGCACTCTACCATTCAAGTTGATCTTTTCAAGCATCCTCTCCATTACCTTCACTAGGTTGTCAATTTTGGTGTTAGAAGTTGAGGTTGAGGGTACAATGTCATCTTTATAAGTTACCCTCTTCTCTAATCTCAACCTATTTCTTTTCTCAATTATGTTTGCTTCTACACTCATAGCCCCCTTCTTCATGTCTTCTAGGGTTAAGTAATATCTCTCTCTTAATCGATAGGCCATTTCAGCATCAAAACCTTCCGGGTATCTTACTAAGGCCATGCCTTGGGGAGGTTTCATGTGAGGCGGAAGAGAATTGTACACACTATTAAACCTAGTGGAGTAGTCATGAACACTCTCCCCTGGATTTCTTTTAAGGCTGCTATACTCTGCTAGTATTTGGAGAGGGTTCTTTTTTATTTCCCATTTGTTGATGAATGTTTGATGCAAAGAAGGGAGATCATTGATGCTGTTAGGAGGTAATTTTTTAAACCACTTCTTTACATCTCCTCCTAAAATTTGGGAAAAGATTCTCATCTCAATGGTCTCTTCTTCTATATCCATGTAATCAAATGCATCTTCCATCCTATCTACATGATGTTGAGCTATGGTAGATTCTTTTCCAGTGAAATTAGGAATTTTGGATTGGTACTCATTTGGTAAGGGAAGCAGAGGTTGTGGTAACACTAATGGGGCATACCATGTTGCCATGGCTGCAAAGAAAGGTGGATTCACAAGGGGTGGATTTATAAGGGGGAAAGCGGGCTGAAAGGAGTGTTTTGCATAATGGTAGTATGGATTGGAATGGAAGAAACACTTGGGCCAACAAACTGGTTTTGAGCAGATTTGTTATGGAAAAGGCTAAAGTGGTGAAGAAGCTGGGAATCAGGAGGAGTAGTAGGTGAGGCTTCTCTACTAAAGCTCGGTTGCAAATATGCAATGACAAGATCAGTTTCGTTTAAATCACCTTGAGATCTGGTTCTAAAGATGTTCTTTGTATGATGTAAATCAAAGTGTAAATCCTATAAAACAACAAGGTTTTCAGGGACAGATTTTGTTCTTAAGAGGCTCCTATTAGCAGCTAATTTTCTAGAATTAGAAGTCTGCCATAGAATTCTCTCTAGATTTTCAACTATTGTAGGAGGATTAGGGTCTGGATGAGATCTAGTATTGATCATATGTGAAGCCAGATTGCTTTCCAAAAAATAAAAAAGGCTGAAGTTTTATGGGATTGTTTTGAAAGTATTGCCTCTCACAACATTTTATCTAGTATGGGACTAGGCTTCTAAACTTCCTCAAGGCTGGTTAACACAGTCCTAAGGAAATCTGGAGACCTAGATGAGTAATAGGCCTACTGGGGCTAGCAGAGTCGCCAAGTGGAAACTTTTTATCTCTTATGAAGGTAAAATATTGGATGGTTCCACCACCATGTTTATTATGAAGCCAATCTAAACTATTTTGGGTTTTCTGAGTTTTTTCACTCCTATGGGTTATGAGAGTGCACTAAATCTGATCCAACACTTAGCTAAGGTGTTTAAAAAAAGGAGAGTTTACTCTTATGGCTTGGTAACTGATTCCTTCAAGGATTGATAAGGTTCTATGAGAGTCCTAAGGGTTTCTTAGTTTGTCATTAATTCAAATAAGTCCTATCATGATTACTGTTAGAAAATTAAATATTACAGAGCAATGAAACACATAAAATATGCGGAAAATACAAGCACACAAAACACATAAAACCAGAGAGACACAGATATACGTGGTTCACCCAGTTTGGGCTACGTCCACCCCGAACAGCCAGTCCTTCCTTTTTATTATCCATCAAAAAATTGAAGAGACAAAACCTACAGCAAATCCACTGTAATATCCTTTGTTCTCTCTCACAATCTCCCTCTCTGTTTCTCGCTCCGAGAATACACTCATCATACACAACCGTAATACAATGCCCCCATATATACAAGGGGGTTGCCTTCTAGGGAAAAAAACCCTAATATAAACATAACTTCTACCGTCAGATCATTTGCCTAATGAACGGCCCAGATTGACTAGAAATTACTATACTTTTACAAGGAAATTTTACATCTGTTTAGCTTTTGCCGCCCCAACCTGCGGTGCCGATAATTTCTGCGGCGTTGCCGCCTTTTAAGGTACAGTGTTCCAAAGTCAGATACAAAGTCATTAAGATTAATTAAGCCCACACCCAACAATCTCCCACTTGGAGACCGGACGTAGCAACTCCATCGTCGTTTCATTTGGTCGGACAAATGACACCTCTTTGGACATGGCCTGCTTCTCATCTTCATCGCTATCCTTGAAGACCAATTGAAACTGAGCACATTCTCAGTTTCTCCCTGGTTACAACTTTTGTTAGCATATCCGCAGGATTCTGGCTAGTGTGTATCTTTTCCAGCTTCAACTCTCCATCTTCCAATACTGACCGTATGAAATGGTACTTGAGATGTATGTGTTTAGTCCTGGAATGAAATGCCGAGTTCTTTGCAAGATGAATAGCACTTTGGCTATCACTGTATAGTGTGCCCATATCATGCTTCTTACCTAATTCATCCATAAACCTTTGTAACCAAATCATTTCTTTACTAGCCTCTGTAGCAGCAACATACTCGGCTTCTGTTGTTGAAAGTGCAACAACACTTTGGATTTTTTGAAACCCAACTGACAGCTGTTCCACCTACAGTAAATACATATCCTGTAGTGCTCCTCCTATTATCTCTGTCACCTGCCATATCTGCATCAACATATCCCTGTAGAGCAATGTTTGAACCACCAAAGCATAATGCTTGATTTATGGTACCTCTCAAATATCTGAGAATCCATTTTACTGCCATCCAATGTTCTTTTCCTGGTGTTGGGCCTCAAAATAGTCCCTATTTTCACTCCATTATTCATCAATATCTTCACATTTTACCTTCATGTCACCTCCATTCCACCTCCATATCATTACATTCACCTCATTATTGGGTCATAACTATGTTTTTCCAAAGTTTATTAATTCTTAACATTTTAAAGTGAATTTATGGCTAAAACTTAGAAAATAATATGCTTATACTTATACCTAACAATTAGCATGAGTTTGTTGACATGTGTAGGCACAAAGGAAGCTTCCAAGACACCTTTATGTGGCCTTGGATGATCAAATTCGAATTTAAGAAGATAAACCTCATGGAAAAGGATCATGGAGGAGATCATGGAGGATAGGGTTATGTGTCTAGATGGTTGAGAAATGTATGGAACTAAAAGAGAGATTAGTGGATCATCATTATGAGTTTGTTATCTCATCTCATTGTATAAATAGGAGTACCTCCTCCATTCCAAAGAGAGGACTCTTAGAGCATTGTATCCAATTAATGATGGAATAGAATAAAGCTTCATTTTTTTATATATTTCCATTATGTAGTTTTAGATGTAAATTGTGTTAATGTAGAATATGAATTTATGGAATTTATGTAGTTTTAGATATAAGTTTCCTTAATGTAGTATATGGAATAATTTGTCTTGTTCTTAAGAGAATTGAGCTCACTCTAAAAGGATGAGAGAAACATTTTATTTCATATTAGATTTTATTTCATTTCATTGCTTAGATGTTTAAGGATTTGTTTGTGATTGATGAATGAGTTTTAAATTAGAATCTTATCAACATGTGAGAGGATATCCAAGGGTCTAAGTTAGGCTCTCTCTCTATTTGATTTGCATGATAATTGAAATTCATTCTTTTTCTTTTATGTTTCAAGTCATTTCATTTCTTATGCTTATGAATGAATCTTAGTTTAGTTTGGATTAGTACATGAGAGGACAATCAAAAGACTAAGTTAGTCTTTCTCTCTCTTTGAATCTAAACAACAATTAAAGTTCATTCTCTTGTCTTTATTTCAAGTTTCTGGTTTTATGAATGATTTCTCTATGATACTGTAGGGAAGGACAACCAGGACCTCCTTAGTTAGGAGCCTCTTCCCTTGCATATTATATTGAATCATAAATAATTTAGTTGGACATAGAGTTAGTTGCCTACTCTTGCATATATATTGCTGGCACCATCACAAGCTCACGAGTTTCCCTGGTCGATAATTTAATGCAGCAATTTGTTCAAATAAATTGCCCAACATTTTGGCGTCGTTGCCGGGGATGGTGCTAAGGGATTAGGCATTAGAAATTTAATTTAGTACTAGCATTTTTCTTTAGACAAAATAATTTGTGAACCCTGGTGACAGCAGGATCTTCACAAAAGAGTTTAAGTTTGAATTTTCTGATGTTTTAATGTTTAGCTAGTTTTAAATTTCGTCATTTCAAAAACACCCCCCCTGCATAAATAAAAACAAATCAAGCGATGAGTATGCTCTCTTCCTACGCTTCGTGCGATCAGGAAGATCAGAAAATCTATTGATTGATTTCAAATAAAAATACTCTTGCTGGAAAATTAATCTGCGATATCACAATAAAGAATTTTGTGAATAAGCAAATTTAGTTTAATTTTAGTTTAAAAAAAAAAAAAAAAAAAATTCTCACAAAATAATAATAATATATGTATCATGTATATATATTAAAAAAAAGAAAAAGAAATATTTTTTTTGAAAACTAACCATTTTTAGATAGAATTCCATTTTATTTTCTTTATTTTTAGATTTTAAAAAAAAAAAAAAAAAAACAATTATATATATATATATATATATATATATATATATATATATATAAAATAAAATAATAAAATAATAAAATAATAAAACACAACAAAATGAGATTTTAAACAACACAAAATAAACTCATTTAAAAAAAAAAAAAAAAAAAACTCATTGAAAACTAGCAACGTATTGTTCAAGCCCAGCGGATATGAATGATTTTTGATTTGCAGAATCGGTTCAAGCTCTTAGATCCTTGGTGAACATGTTTAGGGTTTGATCCCACGAAAATCCTTCTTCATTTGTAGTGCAGAATCCCTTTCGCCAGTTATTGGAATTATGATTCCAAAAACTCTGAAGATATATGATTGGCCATGCAATTTCCCTTAGCCATACTAGAATTCGCTGTCGTTATCTTACAACATATGGATATGCTATGAATGTTGTGGAATAGTCAACGAGACTTGGTAGCTCAATTTTGTCCAGAGAAGAAACGTCTTATTGGCCGCCTTCTTGTTGTTATACAGGAGCGGAGAAATCAATTTTATGCAGGTGTTGATCTAAATTTTATCTTCGTATCACCACCAAAGTCCAGATCTAATATGATGACATGCCATAATGGTCAGAACTCTGTTTTTTTTGCTCACTGGATACTGTGATCCGCTAGCGAGAATTTCGATTCAAGGGGGATTGCACTATAATCTTTATTTTCCTGGCGATGTGATTGCCATACCCAAGATGGTTAATGAGGGTGCGTTTGAGTATGAGGATGGAACTAGAATGGAGCTGAGGC
This sequence comes from Pinus albicaulis, assembly GCA_034641835.2. NCBI lineage: Eukaryota > Viridiplantae > Streptophyta > Pinopsida > Pinales > Pinaceae > Pinus > Pinus albicaulis. The sequence continues at coordinate 45,773 of JAXQQM020072243.1, read as the reverse complement.
CGAGATGATGGCAGTTGAAGTGCTACAAGAATGCTGCATGAGAACACCTTCCTTGAAGCTTGCATTTAGTGCGATGTTATCAGCTGCTATGGAAGAATCAGACAGGAGCATTGAGGCAGCTTCTACTATGATGGATGGCATGGTTGTGGCTGCTAGATGAAGCATGTGGTTATGTCTGCCCTCGTATGTTGTTATCAGAATCGATCTGTCTTCAGCCATGGGTTGCACCTGCTTGCGCATTAGAAAGCATGACATAATCGAGCTATGATCACAATTCCATTTGCCTGACTAAAATACCTCCTCTATATTCAATTTAGTGATAAAAAATTGGATTTGATTTATCTTGGAGAGATTTGGCATTTGCATTATTTTCTCCTGATTTTCTAGACAAAAAGCCAGATTTTTCATTGATTTTAGAAGATTTTGTGTGCTTTTTGTGTGATTTTGTGGAAGAACCCGATTTTAATGAGTTTTAAAAATTCATTTTTCATTTCTATATTCAGTCAAAATATATATAATAGTTTTATTTCAATGTGTTTTAGAAATTCATTTTTTATTTTTTTCATTTTTAGATTTAGAAAAAGTAAAAAAAAAATTAAAAAAAATAAAAATAAAAATTGCCTTTTAGAACTTTAGTTCAATTCTCATTCTTTGTTAGATTTTTTAGAATTTAATTTAATTAGATTTAGCTTTAGATAATTTTTATTTTAGATTTTTAATTTTTTTTTTAGAGATAAAAAAAATAAAAATAAAAAGCGAATAAAAATTTCAAAAATGTTAAAAAAAAAAAAAAAAGTTCAACATAAATCATTAAAAAAAAAAAAAATTCTCTTTATTTATTTATTATTATTATTTTTTTTTATTAAAAAAAAACAATAAAAAAATCAACAAATTAAAAATTATATTTTTAATTTTGTTGTTAAAAAAAAAATAGATTAAAAAAAAAAAAAAATTGTTTTTTTTTAAATTTGTTATTAAAATAAAAATAAAAAAATATAAAAAATATTTTGTGTGTTGCTTCGAAAAAAGAAAAAAGAAAAAAGAAAAACATTTTCCACAAAATTCACGCAGATTTGAAAATAAATAATGGAACACTTGGAAACAAATTTCGAGGATCGATTTATCAAACATTTGGAGGATTCTATAGATGATGATTATCTTGTTTCGATAGCTTCAAGTTGGCATTAAACTCATAACATATTTCTGTTGAATACTTTTATATCACATACTAATATGCAGAACACAACAGATCTTTCTAATGCCAATATTTTTGCCGAGCATATTTCATCTTACACAAACAGGGAGTATTATTTTTTTTATGGTTATTTTTATGAATGGATTGATTTTAATATCATGATTAAGTTAATTTCAACGCTTTGATTTTTCTTAAATCTGTTTTATTTGGTATGAAATTTTTGTGTAAGAATCATGAAGGAAATGCGCATTCCTTTTTGAACACACTTATGTTTCTTTCTGCCAAGTTTTTTTACAGGTTACAGGACGACAAAGCGATCATTACGGAGACTACATTGTGACGACAATTAGTCTTCCAAAGACTAAATTCATGAAAAATTCTCAAGACAAATCCATCTCCACAACCATTACCTTCCACCTCCCTTTCTAAAAAGATTTTGAATCCCATCAATTGTACATCTATAACGCATGACATTTCCATATCCATTTTTCACAGCAAGAGTTCTTGTTCATACATCATGCATTTCCTTACATCTTTACAAGCATATTGTCATTTTCCTTGTCATCACGATTCCCCTTCATTTCCGCCAATAAAACCCTGCTTGAGTCAAAGTCCTAGAGTCTAAGTATCATTGAAAAACACCTAGAGGCTTGCATGCCTTAATGGCAAGTACTCTTGCCAATGAACAATGGGAGTACATTAATATCCCTTGTTCGTTGGATCTTGTAGGTGACTCGACCACGACAATTTTATTCGTACCTACAAAGATGTGTTAGGCATCCTGACTCCCATTGGAATCAATGGTGGGAGCTCTTGTGTTGGCTAGGGGCATTCATTAACGGCCACTAAGTCAACAACTTCTTGCTATGTTCGACATCGACACATTTAATCACATAGCAAGATTTGTGCCATCGAGCGTTGAAGACTTGAAGACCCATATTTTGCAGTAGATGAAGCCAATTTCCATTCATTGTATTTCCATTCATGGTATTCATTGTATTTCACTTGAGGACAAGTCAATAAATAAGGCTGGGAGGAAAATGTAACTTCTATATTTTGTATACCTTCCAAGCCTTATAGATTTTCAGCCATATTCAACAAACTCATCGGATTCATCATCCAGCAGCAGATACAACTTTCAGCCATGTTCAGCAGACTCCTCAGATTTTTCATCTAGTAGCAGCGGATCCAGCAGCTGATACGACAATACAGATCCATATTTCATCCACCATTTTCACAACAGTTTGCAGTCACACATGCACGACTCTCACCTATTTTTGGAAGGGTAAGTTAAGGTATGCTATTTTCTAACTTTTAACCATTAAAATCCTTGAAATGTTAGAATAATAATTTTTGGAAAAAAAACTTCACTTCCTTTCCTTTCATTGCCAAAGCCATCCGTTTAATGGGAAGGATACATTTACATACATGCTTTGTCACATTCATATCCACAGTTATATATCACATTCTAAACCCACTTACGTTCAAAATATATTTACTATTACATGAGCATACAAATGGCTTTGTCTAAAGTATTTAAAATTCAATTGGATGCCAATAGAATCATGGTTGTTACACAAGAACCAACCATGATGCATTCCAACAAAAATACTCTGCCATAAAAAGCACATTATCATTATGCAAAGATCATACAATGAACGCAACAAACAAAATATGGTTGAAACACAAGAACCAACCAAGTTGTAGTTCATCAAAATAACGCTTTGCAAAAGTTAAGTAAATGATCTCATGCAGAGTTTAAGCCAAAGCTTAAGTACCAAAAAGTAATGTAATAGATTGCATGAGGACATGCAATACCTTCAGTTTGGGGGTATGTTGGGCCTCAAAATAGTCCCTATTTTCACTCCATTATTCATCAATATCTTCACATTTTACCTTCATGTCACCTCCATTCCACCTCCATATCATTACATTCACCTCATTATTGGGTCATAACTATGTTTTCCCAAAGTTTATTAATTCTTAACATTTTAAAGTGAATTTATGGCTAAAACTTAGAAAATAATATGCTTATACTTATACCTAACAATTAGCATGAGTTTGTTGACATGTGTAGGCACAAAGGAAGCTTCCAAGACCCCTTTATGTGGCCTTGGATGATCAAATTCGAATTTAAGAAGATAAACCTCATGGAAAAGATCATGGAGGAGATCATGGAGGATAGGGTTATGTGTCTAGATGGTTGAGAAATGTATGGAACTAAAAGAGAGATTAGTGGATCATCATTATGAGTTTGTTATCTCATCTCATTGTATAAATAGGAGTACCTCCTCCATTCCAAGAGGAGGACTCTTAGAGCATTGTATCCAATTGATGATGGAATAGAATAAAGCTCCATTTTTTCATATATTTCCATTATGTAGTTTTAGATGTAAATTGTGTTAATGTAGAATATGAATTTATGGAATTTATGTAGTTTTAGATATAAGTTTCCTTAATGTAGTATATGGAATAATTTGTCTTTTTCTTAAGAGAATTGAGCTCACTCTAAAAGGATGAGAGAAACATTTTATTTCATATTAGATTTTGTTTCATTTCATTGCTTAGATGTTTAAGGATTTGTGTGTGATTTCTTTTGATATTAAGATGAATGAATTATAATGGAATACTTTACATGTCTCTTAAGTTAAGAGCTTCTTTCATTAATAATTTATCCATCTTAAGTTCTTGGTTTTAATCTCTGATTCATTAAGTGGTAATTGAGGTGACAGTGGATTTCTTGAGTCAAGAACCATTTCAATATTATTCCTCTTTTTAAACTAATTGAGTTAGAGTTATAGAATATATTACTTTCAGCTTTTGAATAGCCTTGTCTTTATTTCAAGTTTCTGGTTTTATGAATGATTTCTCTATGATACTATAGGGAAGGACAACCAGGACCTCCTAAGTTAGGAGCCTGCTTATCTGAGAACTTCCCTTGCATATTATATTGAATCATAAACAATTTAGTTAGACATAGAGTTAGTTGCCTACTCTTGCATATATATTGCTGGCACCATCACAAGCTCACGAGTTTCCCTGGTCGATAATTTAATGCAGCAATTTGTTCAAATAAATTGCCCAACACCTTGATTGTTCATATACCTGCTTACAACTCCCACTGCATGTGCAATATCAGGCCTTGTGCAGACCATTGCATACATTAAACTTCCAACTGCAAATGCATATGGAACTTTAGACATATAATCCATGTCTTCTTGGGTCTTTGGGCACATCTCATACTAAGTTTGAAATGGCTAGCAAAAGGTGTACTAAGCTGGTTTTGCAGTGCATATTAAATCTTTTCAACACCTTTTCTATGTACTCATTTTGAGACAGTGTTAATTTACGATTTTTCCTGTCTCTAGTTATCCTCATACCAAGGATTTGTTTTACAGCTCCCAAATCCTTCATTGCAAGTGAATTTGACAATTTTCTTTTGAGCACATTTATTTCCTGCATGTTAGATCCTCCAACAAGCATGTCATCTACATACAATAACAATATAATATTGCTACCATCATTTTGCTTTTTCAAGTAAACACAATGATCAGAGTGACATCTAGTATAACCTTGTTCAGACATGAACCTATCAAATTTTAGATACCACTGCCTTGGAGCCTGTTTTAAGCCATATAAGCTCTTCTTTAACCTGCACACTAATTTTTCTTTCCTTTTTACCTCATATCCTTCTGGTTGCTCGATATAGATCTCTTCCTCCAAATCTCCATGGAGAAATGTTGTCTTTAAATCTAACTATTCAAGTTGTAAATCTTCTGCTCCTACAAGACTTAAAATATTTTTGATTGAAGTCATCTTAATATCAGGAGAAAATATTTCATCAAAATCAATACCTTTCTTTTGTGCAAACTCCTTCACCACAAGTCTAGCTTTGTACCTCAGTTTTCCTCCATCTTCTTCCTTCAGCCTGTAAACCCATTTATTCTACAATGTTGTTTTACCTGTAGGCAACCTGACTAAGTCCCAAGTTTGGTTATGCATTAAGGATTCCATCTCTTCTTCCATGGCTAGCTCCCACTTCTTCATGGTTTCAACCTACATTGCTTCTTCATAACATTCGAGTTCACTAGAATGAGTAAACAATAAATAATATAGTGAAGGAGAGTATCGTTCAAGGGGTCTACTTATCTTGGTAGATCTTATAACACCACTTTCAGGTGTTTGAGGTGCACATTGTCGTTGTGGTGGTTAGCTGCTTCTTGTGGTTGTTGACTATTTCGAGCACCTTTACTTTTTCGATTATCTCATCAAAAACTAGTGTATTCTTTGCTTTCTTTTTCTGTTTCTTTCTGTGATGATTCTTATACGGACCTTTTCATTGAATATTACATCTACTGCTCCCTAATGATTTTGTGATTTTCATAATCATATAAGCGATAACCAAAATCATTAGCACCATATCCAATAAGGTACATTTCTTTGAGAACTCATCTTGCCTCGAAGCTTTGTTAGTACCTTTATTAGCTATGGACAAAGGCCTCACAATAAAAGGCTTTAAAAAAGAGTAGTTTTACCTTTTACTGAATTGCTTCCTACGGAATATACCACCACCAAAGACTTGAAGGCCCTCTGTTTATTGAATAAACAGTAGGTATCTCTGACATTATGATAAGAGTGTAAAGGCAATCCTGCATGCATTCTCATGCACCTTGCATGCTCCATGATTGTTCTGTTCATCCTTTCTGACACACCATTTTCTTGTGGTGTTCTTGGAACTGTCTTCTCTCTACGAATTCCATGCTCTGAACAGTACCTATCAAACTCTTTGCTGTAATACTCACCTCCATTGTCTGATCTGAGACACTTCAACTTCTTTCCTGTCTCAATCTCAACCAAAGCTTTCCATTTCTTGAAAGTATCAAATACATCAGATTTATTCTGAATACAATAAATCCATGTTTTCTAGTTGCATCATCAATAAAAGTAACATAATAACGAGAGCCACCGAGAGATGATACCTGAGCAGGTCCCCATACATCTGTATGCACAAGCTCCAATTTTTCGCTCTTCTTTTCTTTCCCAACTATGAGAAATCTGACTCTCTTTTGTTTTCCATAAATGCAATTTTCACAGAAATCCAAATCAACATTCTTCAAACCTGGCAACAAATTTCTTGAGTGAAGAATCTTCATCCCCTTCTCACTCATGTGTCTGAGCCTATGATGCCATAATGTTGCATCTTCTCCTTTGGAAGTTAAAGCATTAACAGAGTTAGAAATACCATTGCATAAATACAATGTACCAACCTTTTCGCCTTTTGCTATTACCAGGGCTCCTTTGGTGACCTTCCAAGTTTTATCTATGAAAGTTGTCACACAACCTTCACTGCCTAACTGCCCTGTTGAAATCAGATTTTTCTTCAGATCTGGAACATGCCCTACCTCCTTTAGCAGCCATTGGTTTCCATTCTGTTGTTTTACAAGAACTTTACCCATTCCAACAATTTTACAGGGTTTATCATCACCCAAACGAACTTGTTCAAAATCTCCTTGGACATAGTCATGAAAATATTTCTTATCAGGTGTGGCATGGAATGAAGCCCCTGAATCTACAACCCAAGAATTAGTAACATTTTCGAAAGAAAGAATCAAAGCATCTTGTAACACATCACCTGTCACATTTGCTTCATGATTTTTTTCTTGCTGTGTGTCTCCTTCTTTTCCCTTCCGAGATCTACAGTCTTTCTTTAGGTGTCCTTTCTTTCTGCAATTCCAGCACACTATCCCCGATCTGGACTTGGATCTTCCTTTCCTTGATTTACTGTGATATCTCGAGCTCTTTCCTCTTTCCATTCTTCTTCCCCTAGACTCTGCACTCAAAGCATTACCTGATGTCTCACCAGAGCTTTTCCATCGCATTTCCTCGCTAAGGATAGCACCAACAACATCATCAAACTTTAAAGTACTAGATCCAGAGACAGAGTTACTAATGGCCATTACTAAACCATTCCAACTCTCTGGCAATGAGCATAAGAATAACAGAGCTCTAACTTCATCATCAAATTTTACCCCTACAGAACTTAACTGACTGGTAACTGTATTAAATTCATTTAAATGGTCTGCAACAGATCCACCTTCCAACATCTTCATATTAAATAGTCGTTTCATAAGAAATACCTTGTTTGAGGCTGAGGGCTTTTCATACAGTTTCGCCAACGTCTGCATCAAACCCTCTGTTGTTATTTCCTTCGAAATATTGAAGGCGACTGACGCCGCAAGACACAACCGTACTGTTCCGAGTGCCTTTCTATCGAGAATGTTCCATTCCGCGTCTGTCATGGTCGCCGACTTCTTTGTTTTTCCGCTCAATGGTAGGTACAGATCTTTCTGATATAGATAATCTTCCATCTGCATCTTCCACAGCGCAAAGTTTTGGCCATTAAATTTCTCGACCCTAAACTTACCATCGTCCGCCATTGCTCCCACTCGAACCAGGAACCCTTCTTTCCTGCGAGTTTATCAGCCAAATAGACCTTCGGCTCCGATACCAATTGTTAGAAAATTAAATATTACAGAGCAATGAAACACATAAAATATGCGGAAAATACAAGCACACAAAACACATAAAACCAGAGAGACACAGATATACGTGGTTCACCCAGTTTGGGCTACGTCCACTCCGAACAGCCAGTCCTTCCTTTATATTATCCAACAAAATGAAGAGACAAAACCTACAGCAGATCCGCTGTAATATCCTCTGTTCTCTCTCACAGTCTCCCTCTCTGTTTCTCGCTCCGAGAATACACTCATGATACACAGCCGCAATACAATACCCTCATATATACAAGGGGTTGCCTTCTAGGGCAAAAAACCCTAATCTAAACATAACTTCTACCGTCAGATCATTTGCCTAATGAACGACCCAGATTGACTAGAAATCACTATACTTTTACAAGGCAATTTTACATCTGTTTTTAGCTTCGGGGGCGCTGCCCCCGAACCCCCGCCAGGGGGGGGCTCCGAAAAGCGCTGCCGCCCCCCTCAGACCCCCCACGGCAGCGATTAAATTTCGGGCGGCGTTGCCGCCCCTTTTAAGGTACAGGGGTCCAAAGCTGTGATACAAAGTAAACAAGATAATCAGGCTCCACACCCAACAATTACCATTATGCTTGGTAGTGCTTGAAGAAAGCTACTTATGTTGTACTAGACAATGAGTGTTTTGTTTTAAGGATTTTACACAGGTTCCCACTGTGATTGCCATTATGTTGGGGTCCTATGCTTTGATAGATTGGCTAACCAAAAGACAAGGCAACATCAAAACCAATCTTTAGAGTTCTAGGATCTAGTCCTCCTATTCTCAAAGAGGGATCTCTCAAATTATTTGATTGCAAAGGTTTTTTTTTTTGCTTTTGAGTATTGATTTTAGACTAGTTATTAAGTGCAAGTCTTTTTTTGTTTGTTTGGTTGAAAGACATAGAAGACCATGAAAGGTATATGAAAGATAGATAGAAAAGGGAAATGTTCAATTCATTGGGCAGTGGAGTCAAAAAGAGGTTTATGACAAACTTATCAATGGATATGGGATATCAAAGGGAAAATCTAACTTGGCCACAAGATCCTCTGGTTTTGTGAATGAGATGGACATCAATGATTTGGAAAGAGAGTTTGAATTCTCAACAAAGGGAATTTGAAAACATAACTTGAACAATAAAGAGGAATTTGATAAATAGGGCTAACCATGAATTCTACAAACCACACTTTAAGCAAATAATGACTTCAAAAAAACTTTTAAAATGAAATCTAAGATTCAGGAGCACATCCTATTTCCTCAAATATTTTATTTCAAATGACTTAGAAAACATAGATTCACTAATAATTGCAGTCATAGAAGAGGGAATACCTAAAAAAATCTATGATCACAACTATAAAGACCTTTAAAACAATTTTTCAAGCAAGGACAAAGTGCATGATCAAAACAGACCTCCTTGGCTCACTATAAGCAATGGTACTTCAAAGGGAGACTTCAAAAATAGCTTTCAAGTGGCAGCAGACAAGTAGGGAAAACCATAAATCATGCTGAAACCAGCAATTTTAACTATTAGAGAAATAAACAAGCATGAGGACTAAAGAGAGAGATTAAAGACTCTAAAATACCTTGAAACAGAAGAAAACATAAAACAGTGAAGGATGAACAGGTCTAAGGTGCTTCTAGAAGTCATTTCTTAGCCTAAAACTTTAATCCTAGTGTGGTAAGCATTTATGGAACAAAATGAAAACAGGAGAGAACATAAAATAGTTCAGAATACTTCACCAACAACCAAGGTCATGGATCCAATGATAAAGCCTTCTCAAGAACAGGCAAGCAACAACATCATCAAGCTTCCAAGACTTCAATTTCTTCCTCAACTTTAGACAGACTATGTATTATTTCAGAGAGTTTCAGTATTACAACTAGTGAACAATCAACCAAAAAATTTCTCATCTGCCTCAGAAATATTTATAGAAGGAATGAGGAGGTGCAAGAGTTTTAAGAGAGAGGTGCAATTAATTCTATACTAAATTTAACTCCTAGCCTCGAAAACCATGCAAGGCTTAAGGTAGGAGAGCATTGAATTACAACTCTCTTTCATTTACTCTGTTTCTGCTTTTTAAGGCTCAATGGGTAGAAATATTGACTTCGAGGCCTATTTATCCTTTATAATAACTTCACTGACAGCTTAAAATATCTTCTTTTTTTTGAAATAACTATTCAGTTGTATTTAGACAAATATCTTCTATTCCGGCAATGATTAGACCTTATTTTCGATTTATTGAGGCTGCAGGTGGCTTGTGGTAGCTGGAGATGATTCAATTAGCCTCTTATGTGGTAGTGGAGGCTTCTCATATTGATAGATCTCCTTTTTTATCTTAAAACACATTAAATATGTCTTTGTTATGTGTTTTAGGCCTAATTAGGCTTAATCTTCATCTTTAGGTCTTCATACATGTCTTTAGCTTTGTGGATTAGGGTTTTCATAGTCGAATTTATGCCTTAATACTTCAAAACTATGTTAAAACCTTTAAACATTGATTTCAGCTCTGATCTTATCTTTGACACTGATACTCTTCGTCTGTTTTCTATTCACTATGTTTTCGCTGTGTTGCAGGTGCACAGAGGTTTTGTGACCTCACACATGCTCATGAGGCATAGGTGGAATCATAATTTGAATCGTGTAGGATCATTTTCTTTAAGAATAAATGGTCTGGGGATCATCATCCCTAGCCATTGTTTCATTTTAAAATGGTGGACAAAACCTTGATAACCCGCAAAAAACATATAAAAGTTAAGAAAATCCTACAAAAATGGGTCGAGAACTACTTTGGAGGCTTTGGGAGCATGGTTAAATTGAAGCCATTGGATTAGAATATCCAATGATCGAGGTCTTTTAGTGGGGTCAATTGTGGAGGTGGTTGGATGAATGGAGGGAAGATTAAGTCAAGGCCATCGGATCACGATATAGATCAACAATGGATATTGAAGATGGGTCGATGATGGAGGGCTTAATGAACAGAGTGCGATGCGATCTCAACCGTCAGTTCTTGTGGATTCAACGGCTCAGATTAAATCGGGAATATGGAAATTAGAGAAAATAAATCAAGGGGCTAAGCCTTTGTGTTTTTCTGATGCAATAGAGCAATGCGACGTGGGCCGTCTGATATGAAGAAAGATTGACGGTGGAGATTAAATCAGAGGTCGGAACAGTGGAGGTTTACGTGATCGAAGGGCAAGATGCAATGCAACGATGGCCATTGGATCTGGTGGAATAGATAGTCCAAATTAAATCACATCAAAGAAAAGGAAAGTGGTCAAAACACCAGGGCTATTGATTTTGCGATGCGCGATTAAGCGCTGACCGTTGGATCAGGTTCAGAGATCAATGGTGGAGATTTGATTGGCGAGCGCAATGGTATGGGCTTTTGAGTAGAGTCCAATTTAGTCTGAGCAGTTGGTTCTTGTGGATTCAACGGCTGATATCTCAACGGGGCATCGCAATAAGCAGAGGGGGAAAAACAAAGGGTAAAATGAAAATTTGTGATGCGATTAAATGCTAGCCGTCAGATCTGGGAGTAAGATCGATGGTCAATATTCAATCGGAGGGGTAATGGAGTAAGGTTATGGGCTCGATGCAACTTTAGCACTGTTCGTTGGATTTATAAAGATCGATGACGAAGATTGGATCTGGGGTTGAAGGGAGAAAAATCATCACATCAGAAGTTTTTGGAAGAACAAAGGAAAAACATTAAGGGAAAGCTCCAATTGCGATTTGCGATTAGGCCTTGGAACTTGATCGTAGCTCTGGGCTTTATGCAGAAAAAGGGGCATGGGGCTAAGGCTGAAAGGGGCTTCAGGCCTTATAGAAAAATGAATGTTTTTAGGCCAAAATGAGGGTTTTTCAGAGGTTTTGGAGGGTTTCGATAAGGTTAAAAAAGGAGTTTTAAACCTTATCAAAGGAATTTTATGAAGGAAATGAAGGGAAATGAGGGAAAAGGAGGAATTTTATGAAGAAAAATGGGATGAAAATGGGGTTTTTATATGAATGAGAGGGGAAAAATGATGAAAAATGGGATTTTTCAGGAGTCTTTTTCTTCAAAAAAACAACGGATTTTTTAGGTTTATAAGGGAAACAGCAGTGAAGATTAACGAAAAGATTAGTTGTCTTCATAAAAAATTAAAATATGAAAGGTTTTCAAAGGGAATTATCTATTGGAGTTTTGAAGAACAAATTAGCCAATTTTTGGTATAACAGAATTTATCAGTGGCTAACAAAACTTTCAGTAGAAGCTTTGGTATTAATAGTTTTTGGTATTTTACTGAATTAGGGGCTTTGGTATTATTGGCCTTTTGGGAATTATTGGAGGATTGGGCCACTTCTTCAGTGATGTCAACAATTATTTGACTTGGAATTTTTTTGGGACTGGGAGGATTGGAATTTTGCTTGTTTTCCCTTGGGAGAATTTGCAAAATTTTTGTTTTTGGTGCTTCTACATTCTTTTTAGTTTTATTTTGAGAACTGTCTTTTGAGAAGGCTCAATTTTTTTCTTTCTCCTAAGGTTCTACTGACTGTGAATTTCATTAATGGTGAAGTCATAACCTTGTTTTAAATCAAAGGATTCATTAAATTCTACTTTGAGTTGTTGAAGCTCAAAAAGTTCTTGATCCTCCTAAGTGAGGAAAATAGTGTTTTCTTCATCTATCCCCATTACTATATTGATGTTATCCTCATCTCAATCATTATTATGAGAACTATTAGCATAGTTCTCTTGGAATGGGGGGCTAATGTTTTGATCTGGAGCAACTTCTTTAGCTTTTCCGGGGTTATTGTTTTTTCTGAAGTTGGGATTTCTGATTTGTGGTTGGTTATCCCATTGTGGTTTTCTTTCGATATTTTCTAATCTATCAACCACATTTTCTAAAGTTATAGCAAAGAAATCTAGTTTATCATCTGAATTTGATTTTTCTTCTTTGATTGTGACTCTCCTTTCATTCCTAAGTCTGGTTTTTTTGGCTAGAATATTAATTTCTACACCAATAGCATCTAATTGCATCTGTTCTAATGTTTCATCATTCCTTTCTCTTAGTTGATAAGCCATATCTAGATCAAATCCATCAGGGAGATTAAGAAGTACAGAGTAGGGTGTAGGTTTAATATCAACAGGAATGGCATTATAAACACTGTTATACCTAGTGCAGTAATCTTGTACAGACTCATTAGGGGATATTTTTAAAGCATCAAACTCAGACAAAATTTGCAAGGGATTCTTTTTCTTTTCCCATTTGTTTAAGAATGCTCTATGAAATGCAACTAAATTAGCTATACTACCAGAAGCTAAATTTTTAAACCATTTTTTTACTTCTCCCATTAAACTTTGAGCAAATAACCTCATCTGAACATATGACTCATCAATTTCATAAATTTGGCAATAGTCTGTTATTTTTGTGACATGTTGTTGAGCAGTATATTGTGACAGGCCATAAAATAGTGGTATATTTTTCTAGTAATCTTGAGGCATCATGGAGGTTTTGGGGTAAGAAAAGGGGAGCATACCTAGCAGCCATGGCTTGAAGTTTTGTTGAACTGGGAGGTATAACAGTAATGATAGGAGTAGTGTTGGATATAGTAGATGATGTGCTGAAAGTTGTACTTGAAGAGCTTGGAAAAGAGGCTAGTATATATATGGAACTACTTGGAAATAAAGATGTTGTGCTTATAAAACTAGTGGATGTAGTGGATTGAGTGAATGAGGGGAATAATATCCTAGGCTGCAAAGGAAACTTAGGACTATATTTTTCAGTGGATGAACTTGTAGTGGTATCTAAAAATGAAGTGACAACATACAGAGTTGAGTCTGCTGCTAGAATTATTGTTGTGTGCAATTGAGAAACTGGAGGCCTAATGTGAGATAATAAATGGGCTAATTTAATAGCTTCTTCAATGTCTTTAATCAGTGTAACATTAATCCTTTCTACTTGACTTTGAGATTCAAATTTATCTGATTTTATTTTTGCTAAAATAATATTCTGTTTTGCTTTCAAAAAAGAAGGAAAAACATGATCTATTAGAGTATTTTTTAAATCACTTTCATATTTAGTTTTAAACAATGATTGTTCAAACTTGAAATCAAAATAAATATCAGATAAGCTCACTAATTCTTTGGGTAAAGAATTAGCTTTTCTTAATGGTACTTCAGTTTCCAAATTGACAATTTATTTTTTTCTTTTTTCCAATCTGTTTTGGGTTGTCTACTATCACTGCAGGGTTAGGATCCGGATTAGACCTGGTGTAGTAGGTTTTCCTAGAAGCCATAATGACTATTTATGAATACCCACAACCCTTTAAAAATAATCTTAAAGTAAAAAGATAAATGAAAGATCTTCCTTTAATACTAAATTTAAAACTAGAGATTGGTTAGTTCCCCATTATGGTCACCAGTATGTTATCACCCTAGTAATTTCTCAAGATTATGGGCTTTTGGTTTTTAGTTTAAGAAAACTAGGGGTAACCACAAACATACTTTGGAAATTTAGGATCTAGCCTTCCTAAATTTCAGAGAGGGCTCTCTCTTTATGATTTAACTTATGTTTTTGATTAATCCTTTAGGATAGTTATGATAGAACAATTGGTTTTGGTTTTAAAATGTTTGGTGGAAAATAAGATTACTTGAAGACAAATTAAAGAGGGATCTGCTAGTCCATTAGGCTATGGAGTCAAAGTCTAGCAAGAAGAACTAGAAGGCAAGGCCGAAAGGATGCTAATGTATTCAGGGCGAGGTAGATAACCCTTAGAGATTTGAATAGATTGTTTTGATGAAATGGCTTGCTACGGGATAAAGGGAAATGAAGGATCCTTTGATCCAGAAAAAGAGGAAGGAGGTAGGGGTCAAACAGGACTAGGAGCAATTAATAATTCCTAAATATGAAAATTAGAAGAAAACATTTGAATAATTAAGTAGTTAAGACAAGGAGTTTTTACACTAGTCCTGAAATAATACTCCTAATTAATCACTAAGATTGAACAACATATATGAAATTGTATGTAACTCATAAAAGGAAACAATGAGAGTAAGAAAGTACTTTACTCTTCAAATTATGCCACGAATCCTGAATTATGAAGTCCAATTGGCTATTGTCCAGACTATTTCTTTTATTCAAATCAACACATGTGAGCCTCCAACGTACTAGAAAAATGTCTATAATGTTCTTAGCAATTTTATTCCACACTAAACACTTCACAAACTGAAGTATTTATACAAATGTTTATTACAAATATCTTAGAGAGATCTAGGAATAAATCTATGGGATATAAAATATCTTTACACATTAAGAGGGACAACTACGTAACAACTTTAGCAAGCTGTTCTCTTATATAGAAAATATAGAACTAACTTATCTAACAAAAACTGTTTGTTGAATAGCTGTACATGCTTGCTGGCATATTGAAAAATATATTTTTGGAAGATGACTTAACTGATACTCTTTCCACTTATACTCTTTAACACTGTAGTTCATCTCTGGTGTTCTTTCACGCTGTTTATTTATCATTTTACTACTGTAAAAAGGGAAATTACAGTAGTCAAAATCAGCTGGCTATTTATTTTCTCTCTGATACACTTTGACTCTATTCTTTCATCCTGATATTTTATCCTTTAATTGTTGTAAAAGGAGACTTCTTAGCAGTAAAAAATCAAAATAAAATAACTATTTTATTTTTCATTCTCAGATTGACTGTTTCACCTGCACTTTCTTTCACTGTTCTGCTTCTTTGTCATTATAATAAATCTGTAAAAGTTTTCCATTGTTCACCATCTAGTATTTTTACACTTTTGAGTTTTCTGAAGTTCTCATAAGCATGCTTATACTTGGCAAAATTTGGTTTAATTACAAACAAATGTTTGATTTCATTTTGAAGGAAAAATAAGTCTTCAATATACTGGAGAACAACTTTCCCTGTTGGAGAGCCCTGTGGAGATGGCTTGTTGACCAGTTCTTTGGCATGATCACTTATCTTTTTGTCATATTCCTTTTGGTCCATCAATTTCTCATTGAAGACATGAATATCTGGAATGCCATCTTGTCTTAACATAGTGTATTTTGCTAAAAAATTGGTAATAGAAAAATTCATGGCTTCACATTTTTCTTTCAAATTGTTCATTAGAGTTTTCTTGGTCAAAACTTTCTTGATTTGCAATATTGTCTCTGTCCTATCCTGCATCTTCAATTCTTCTAGCTCTTTTTTGTTTTTACTATTCAAGAAAGTGATTAGCTTTAATGCTTGTGCTGCTTTATCTGATAATTCTTCTGTTGTCTTCTGGATTTCTACTTGTGCTATTATAAATAGGTCTCTTTGTTCATATATGATATGGATTGATGGCCACTGGAGATGTATAGCCTCAATTATATTGGTCCATAGGTAATTTCTCATGTAAGAAATTTGTGCAGTGAAACTCAAATATTTTTGAAGGCTTTTGACTTGCTCTTCAAGTCTTTTGGCCCTTTGCTCATAATTGTTAGCATTAATTAATGCTTCTTTGTTAGATACTTTCATATTCTGAATCATTTTCTTCAAACTATTAATTTCATTGTTTTTCAGTGACATCTCCTCCATAGCCTTTACTATTTGTCCTGCTTCATTTGTCTGTTGTACCTATGTGGTTGAAGAATCTATTGTTGATGTTGTGGCTGATTGTACTAACACTACAGTTGCCAATAACTCTTTTGGTACCAAATTTTCTCCCAGTGTACAAGGAACAATAGCAGTAATAATAGGTATGACTATAGGAATGGTGGAAGTATCAGTTTCCTTCATTGTTTCTTTTTCTTTTATAAGTATATCCATTTGAATTTCAATATCTTTGATTTGGGCAGTTAGCTTTATGATCAATTGCATCATATCCTCTTTTTCTTTCTGTTCTTGAAGTATCTCCTTACTCTATGGGTGCTCACTTTGAGGAAGTTTTAGTTGTTTCCTTAAAGTAGCAATATCATCATTTTTCTTCTTGATCAATGCTTCAAGAGCTTGCACATTTGATGGGTCAACTCATATTTGTAAAATTAAATCTTCTAAGGCCTTGATCCTTAAATGTTTGGCATACAAAGAGCCTTTTTCATGTTTCATTTGGTCTTGCATGTTGATAGTGGTATTTTGCAAATTTGTCACATTCATGGCTTTTTTCACCACAGTAGAATATAGCATCTCAGAGCTATGTCTATGGAATTCTATTTGATCTAGTTCATGCACCTTTTTAGTATCTACTTCAAATTCAACCTTTTTGTAGTTATCCACTATTTTTGGAGTTGAAGTAGTTGGTCGTAAATATGACATGATCATTTTATTTGAGGAGTAATCAAATGCTGTAAGTAACCTGTCTTGATTTCTTGGCTTCTATTTGAGAAATTGAGAATAAATCTCACTTTTGATTTCTTAATTCCTTTGTTTGATCTATTTATATCTTTCTTTAATATCCAAATATTTTTCTTCTATTGTCTGAGAAGAAGAAGCTTCCATACTAACTCGCTTTTCAATCATCTGGGAGTTTGTTTCTTTGGCTGCTGCTTCTTCCCTTTCTATTTCTGTTAAAGTCTCATTAATTATTTTAGCGGCCTCATCCTTGTTTACCTCAAGCTCATTATTTGTTTCTTAGCCATTTGTAACATCAATTTCTATCACTTTATCTTTCCCTATGGAACTGAATCTGAGCCTTTTGTTGTAAATCAACTTGAATTTAGTATCTGTGGTGGTCTCTGTTGTGTAGGCTCCCTCAACTATACTTCTTTTTCTTGAATATTCTGGCTACTTTGAAGCTACCATGGCCGGTGTGGTATCCCTTTTTTCTGTTGCCTATTCATTAGCAGTTGTATTGTCAAAGTGTCTGCTACCCATTCTATCTGATTTGAAAATTTCTCAATATCAGGCTTGGGTTCATGTATGAAAGGGGGTAGTTAATTTTCAACCCTTATACTGCTTAGAAGACTTTGAGGGTCATAATTCCAAGGGAAAAATTTCTGAAATTTTAGCTCTAACAGTCTCTTTTCTATCTCTTTATCAGCTTTGCTATTATTTATAATGAAAGGACCAATCTGATTTTTCAGTTTGAATTGAGTTTTCTTCTTGGAGGCCAAGAAATTGATGGCATCGACATTCAAAACCTATCTCAAATACTCTAAAGAAAACACTCTGATAGTCAAAAACTTAGGTAATTTGTATGGAAGCAGGTTGGTTCCAAAGATTCTCAATTCAGTGTGTTTCTCATACAAGTACCAATCTCCCATCTTGCATTCCTCTGATAGTTGTAATATCCTTTTCATTTCTTCACTTACTCTAGGATGTTCTGATTTATGTATCAAATTCATAGTTGGCCTAATGAAAAAATAAGTAAAATCGGTGTAGCTGTATTCACTTCCTTATTTTCTCAATAGTGATGTCCAAAAGACAACTGATAGAGGCTGGCCCTCTACATTCAATTTTTGTAATGCTATTGGAAAGTGATCAGCTTGTGAGTATAAGAACAAGTGAAATAAATATGAATAATATCTGAATACCCCTTTAGTGGTCAACTTGGTCAACTGATAATGGATAGAATCAGCTATAAACCTAGCATAGTCAAAAATCATAGCAGGAGGTTGACCAGGAGATAAGGTGGACAAAAAAAGAAGGATGGATTCATCAGTGAATTAATCAGTGAAATAGCCCAATATGAAGGATAACATTGAAATTACATGTCGTGAACCTTCAGGAAACTTAGAAGTGGAATAGGGAGGTTTCAACTTTGGAATGTCCACTTGAGCTGGCACAAAGTTCTAAAAAACCATGAATCTCTTAGGGAAATCCAGTCCCAAATATAACTAAGTCAATGGTTCAATGGATAGGGGAACTGCCCTAGGGTCAAACTATAGTTGCAACATTTCATTTATGGACTCTGCGGTGATAGAAAAAAGAATCTCCCTATCAGCATTGACAATTGCTCTTTGGTCTGGAACATAGTACTTTTGGCACATTCTTACTAGGTCTTGACCAGGATGTGTTACTGGGATTACATATTTGGGTAAATTTGTATCCTAGAGAGGAATGTTATCTTTCTCTAGGAACTTTTCATAACACCAATTTTGAACATCTAATAAGTTGAATTTTACCACGGGGTCTACAATTTTATAATCCACATCAACCAAGGGGATGATTTCTTCAGTAGACACTGGTGGCTGAAGGGGGTTAACAGACACAATGGCTTTTGCAGTGAGTGCATGGGTGGATTTTGGGGCTTTTTCTGCTTCAGACTTAGGAGGTTTGGATCCTCCAGGTTTAACAAGCTTGGATCCTCCAGCTTTAGGTGTCATTTGTTTTTTTGTCATTTTGAAATAACTAAAGCAAGATTAAACAATTTGCAATAGTTGTAGTTGTTGAAACAGAGGGTAATTGAGCAATCTTATATGTAAATATGATGGAAGTGGGCACTTCAGTTTTCAATTAGGAATTTGGGACACAGTCAATAGGTTTAAGACAGAAAACACAGGTTTTCTGAATGACTGTGAGTGTAAAAGGGGTTTTCCAGGTATTCTATAGGTTTAAAAACCTTTTTGAACTGTGGAATTGATCTTTCAGGGGTTTTGGACTAAGGATTTGGCATTAAATGAGGCTTTTATGGATCAGAGAATTATAGAGAAATTGTGTGAGGATTTACCCTCTTTTTTCAAGGTTTCGGACACACTACGATGGAAAAATTCACTAATTATTGCTTAATTGGTTCAATTTGGAGGTTTAAATCATGAATTTTGCAAGCTAGAATGTCGAAAAATACCTTAAATGTAGGTATTTTGGTAGTCGAAAGGGTTTCTCCAATTTTTTGTTGTTGAATTTGAGCTCTGGTTCGGCTTACCGGTGCATCAGATGGCTTAGCTAGTCTTCAAAAGCGAAATTTGTGGTCAAACCTGGTTTTTAACTTGAATTCGATAAACAGGGGCTTGAACACAATCAAGAGGCTTTAAAAAAGTCAGGAGAAACTTCTTTTCAATTCAAAATACGTAACTATACATTAAAAGGTATAACAAAGGTTTTAAAATTTCGATATTTAACCGTCATAAATGCATTAATTGCAGGTCCTATCAAATGGCAGGAAAAAGTTTTAATTTTTAAAATGCAAAACCATCATTGGTTTTCGCATTGGCTTAGGGTGGTAAGCTATATTTTCCAAAACAAATGCGATGAAATGAGGAGACGCCACATCGCAAGGCGTGGAAATGGGAATACCACCCATTTCATGTTCATTTGGGCAGCAGGAGGTCGATTGATTTATGAGCGCGAAAAGGATTTTGTGCCATTGGATCTAAAATTTTGAAGCAAAGGGCCAGGATTAGTTTAGAAGTTGTGGTCGAAATGGTGGTGGGACTGGAATTCTTTATTATGCAGTGTCGGATGAAATATATAATGAAACCTTTGTACATTTATATTTTAACCAAGGTTTTAATCAAAAGGTTTTATGTATAGATTTCAAAAGGGGTTTTTAAAGTGGATGTTATATATATATATATATATATATATATATATATATATATATATATATATATATATATATATATATAGAGAGAGAGAGAGAGAGAGAGAGAGAGTTTATATATATGGTTAAGAATGCGCATGAGGCAGGGTAAATTGGAAAGTCTATTGCAAAGGCTTTGCGGGTAAATTCAGTTTCCAAAGTCATAAGATTTGCCCGAAAATCATATTTACATTTTTATTATATAGTTTTAGACCATGGAGGGGTCCAATAACTGTATGGGGCGGGATTATTTACATAATGTTAGTTTTATGCCAAAGGGGATATAATTGGGGTTTTTTATTTAAACATGTGGATAATTAATTTTGGCAAAAAAGCTTATGATAGTGGGTTTTCGAGGATAATTAGATAAAAGGAGTTATAATAATAGGATAACGTTTGTTTATAAGGATTTAATAAATAAATTAGAAGTTAATATGACCAAGGATAATGAAAAACACCGAAATATAATTATATAACTAAGTAAAGTGATAATGTAAAAGCAAAGATTTATCATTTATAATTTGACCACCTTAACCTGGAGTATAATATTTTTGGAGGGTTTTTTATGTTTTTATGAATCAAGGAGATTAATCAAAAGGGAATTTTATTTCCCACTAAGTAAAAGGGTCTTTACTTATGAAATTAAAGTGTAATGGATGAATGTAGTGTAAATGATGATAATTTGGGATTAATATAGGAATTCAACACTTTTAACTTAACAGTCATTAAGCCTTGGGTCTGGTCCCAACAAAAGTCAGAGAAATGCTCTGAGCCTCTTTGACTAGAATTTTAGAATGAAAAACAACTATAAGGGAGTGGAAATTAGTGATTTTTTCCTGGTAATAATTATTTCCAATGATTTTCCCACTTCTTTCTACCTTCCCAACTTTTAATCTAACATTTTTTCTTCCATTTTTCAGGTGCATTTGAGCTAGCAACCTTGAACATTTTATTCTTTTGAAAGCATAAAAACTATCTAAATCTTCCTTATATCATTCGAGGGCTTAGATTAAACTGATGAGCTCCTCTTTATTCTCTACCTATCTACTAATTAATCAGGATTAAACAATCTGACTAATCTTTATTCACTATTCTACAACAATAAAATTGAAACCATGACAAGTCAAGATTGAACAACAACTCATCATTGGTTACAACATTTATTGACACTCTGCCACAATCATCAGTAACAAAGTAAAAAGTAGTGGCATTTGAATTTGCACACTTTCATGTTTTATTTCTTTTTTCTTTGGGGTATATTATTTTTTCTAAGTCCTTTGATCTTTCTTTTAGGACTTTTACCCTCTTTTTGATTTGCTATTTTTTATTTTTTTTACAAAATATGGGAAAAGAACTTGCAGAAAGCAAGGTATGTACATATTTCACAAGACTATCATAAGTCAATTCCAAATTATGAATCCTATACTTATAGGAACCTAACACATTCCATTCTTGATATGGTAAGATTCTTGGACAAGAAGGCTAAGATGATAGTGGACCACTACCTTCATTTGTTGTTGCTACTTCACCTGATGAATAGGCCAACACCAACATGTCTTTGGTTTTACAGAATGGTCTTGATGGTGATGGACCTTTCCATTTTTCCATCAAATTCTAGTTCATTATTCTTGGTCTCTATGTAGCTATAATGGAGTTTGGAATTCCTTGAATTTCCTAATCCTTGTTCATCATAGCCCATTTGCTTTAGGATCTTGGAACTAATGCCTCTGGTATGCTTTTTCAAAGTCACCAATTTTCACTAGAGAAATGTCTACGAAAGGTGAGCTTAAAAATGTGGTTTTAGTCATGGTGCTAGCTTTAGCAATGGCAAGGAAGGTGGTATTTATTCCTCGTAGTCTTGGACAGTTGCTTGGAGCCTTTCCAAGGCCACCTCCTTCTCCAATAACTCTTTTTGTAGTTGTACCATCATTTGAGTGAACCCACTTTCTTGCCAACAATCCATCTAGATGACCACCTCACCAAGGCATACAAGGTTCACTCTGTGCTTATCCCAATCGACAATGAATGTAATGAGAGAATCTTGACACTCATCAAAACTTCTTCTTTAGTAATGGAAATAGTTTGGTAGAGGTCTCAAAGTGCCTCTCCATCTTTGCCATCCTCCGGTTGAACATTTGGAACTTATCTTTCAAATGTTTGTTCTCTTCTTGAGTCTCAACATCGTTGTCTCTTAAGTCTTCCGATATTTCTCTGCCTGATTTTCCCATGTTCAGGCCTACAATGTTCTCTTCATAGTTTTATCAGTTGAGTCATAGTTAAGGATGCAACTTCTCCTATATGTTATGATCCATAAATGGAATTGTAGTCCAATTACCAACACAGATTCATTGTGGAAGTTGTAAATATGTTCTCTATCTCAATGTTGGATAGAGGACTTTGTATTTAGAGAGGCTATTGGGTCTTTTCCCTATGCATTGTACAAGTATCTCTACTGTCTTTTCCCTTTGATAGTTAGTGACTATCATCAAGGAGGCTAAAGAAATAAATTTCACATCACCTAGCTGAGAGTTGGGGTCCCACACATTCATAGAATGCAGTATTATAATTATCCATATAAAAGTCTGCCATCTTATCCCTATCTTGAATGTTACACCTAAGGAAAAAATCAATGAATTTTTTGATGTTTTGGAAAGGAGGGAATCCTTGTTGGCCTAATACTCTAGTCTAAAATTGGCACCATTAGTATTTGATGAATAGAGAGTATGTTTTTAATGGATGTCTAGAGTGTGTCTACTAATTTTTCCAACCTTGCTTTTGATCATCCAAATACATTTCTTGAAAATTTGTTAGCCGCCTTATTGATGCCTGTGAAGCTGCCCCCCCAAAGCCAATTTGTGAAGAAGGTAATGATCCCATCTCTATTTATCTAAACCTTAGAAACTTGATGGAAAGTGTCCATCTTCATAGGATGAGCATTGATATGTAAATTCACCGGGTTGCGTCACATTCCGATTGCAGTAGATATATTGATCTCAGATTTTTGGGCTCCAAATATGTAGGGAAAACTCTTTGTAGGGACAACTCTCTGATAGGATTGGTAGAATTGGGTTCAACCTCCCCACTGAGGATAAATATCCTTGTCTTGTTTTTCGGTTTATGTTTTAGCTTATTGTATAATAACAGTGTCCAGTCTTTTTCCTTATGCTTCAAACTTGATTCTTGACAGATAAATATGATGGGCTAATGGGATTTCTAACTTCGTCAATGTTGATATAAGGTAGAGGTGTGAAGGTTGCCCCTAATAGAGGATATTAAAAGTAGAGGAAGGTTCTCAACTTGGCATTACCAAGTGATTTCATCCATCTAGAATTCAAAGAATTAAAATTTTTTCTTGTCACTGCATTACAAAGTGTTTACATCCATCTAGAATTTGAAAATTCATAAATCTTTCCTTGTCACTTCTTTCCCCAGTTAGGTGGGACAATATAGAAGTATGAGGTGTTGCTCTTTAGGGAAGAATTTGAAGAATGATAGATCTTTGATTGTTTCTTGCTACCCCAAATATATGTAACAACTGAGAAGTATGAAGTGATCCTCTTGAGGGCATGTGGTTATGTTGATACAGGTACACATTAATTTTTGTGTCTGAATACTTCCTTTATGAGGAGATAAAGGAATCATTTTTCAGTGTTGTAGAAAAGGTGGAAAGGGAGCATCCCAAGTCATGAATGTGTGAATCTATTTCTCTTTCATTAGGGTAGTACAAAAAATTGGAAAGGGATCTTGCCAAGTCATGAATAGGTGAATCTATCTCTTGAGATTGAGCATTGAAAGATGGGATACCCTATCAATGGCGTAAGTGGAAAATCTTGTTTTGTTGCAGGATGTGGTGATTTGTGTCAATCCATAGTCTTTGAGAGCCAACTTGAAACCAATGTCATGTATCTAGTCCTTGTGTATGGAGGTTGGATCATAATGCTATCTTTCAACTCTAGAAAGTGATTTACCAATAATACTTGAACTATCTCTTCAATAATACTTTACTAATTCTTAAAGAATGTATCCAATACTTCTCAAAAAATGCATCGCATACCACTCTAAGATTTACTTCAACAATTTTTTTCTATAGGTGCCACAAATGGCCTCCAAGATAATTCAAACAAGCTTTAATGGACTGTTTACAAAGTCTTCAATGGTATTTTTGATATATCTTCCAATGTACTTAGGTCAAGGATCAAGTCTATTTTAAGGTGTCTCTAGATTCTGCTCCAAAATGTCTAAGATCTGTTATAGATCATATCCCAAATTCTTACAAAGATTGCCATAGGTCATTTTTCTCAACATCAAGGGATTTATCATATATACATTTTAATAATCCAAAAACGATTGTCAATATATACTACTAGGAGGCTACTTCAAGGGATTTCAAGTTTTATCAAATGAGGCTTCTTCAATAGCACTTCAAGTCTTCAACAAGATCTTCAGCAATGCTTCAAACAAGGTCTTCTATGAATGCTCCAAGAATGTCTGCTCTTATAAAAATAGATTTCACTCGTAAAATCAATTAGAATCCAATCTCCAATGTAGCGACTCGTAAAATCCTTTGTCGAACTAGTTCTTCACTTTATCCCCTATCTAGAACTCATGTTCATAAGCTAATACTCGACCCTCTTTGGGATCATATAATACCAGTGTGAATTATCGAGGCTATTATACCCTAAAACAAAGAATAAATAGAAATAATAGTCCCTTCTCAACATTATGACAATCTTAAGAAAAGAAAAAAATATTTTCTCCCTCTTCCACAAGTGATGCAATACTTTTTCACACGTAAATTCAACCTTAGGATCTGAGCTCTTTCTCACAAATTTTTGGTCTACTTTCTCAAATATAATTCACAGGGTCTTGGCCCCTTAGAGATACCTTTGCCTCCATGCAAAAAATTGTTTCGCTTAATTTTCACATAAATTACTTCATACTTTTGGTCTTATACCTCAGAGATGAATCACAAAGACTTCGGTCCTTTTAGTACATAGATGGATCATAGATAATTTCGATCCTTTCTGAGATATGCCACAAAATAATCTTGTTTCTAATCTTAGTCCTCATTCATGGTCTTCTTTTCACTTTATTTTCTTATTTTATTCTTAATTTTTGGACGAGTGAAGGCTGAAATGGAGGAAAGTTCTACCTCTATATATACTCGTTCGAACCTATTGAACTGTCATGTATTTTTTAGGAGGAAAATATATCTTTAGTGGAGGAGCCAACCTGTCTATGTTGGAGCCAACCTATCTATGTTGGAGCTAACCTATACAGATCTGAAATAGGATTCAAATTTGGTTCTTTGATCTGGCTTATTCCATCCTTAACAAATTTTAAGAGAAAGTAAACCATTAGGTGGAAAAAAGTACCCAATGAATTCATTTTCCATCACATTCCACAGTTTTTATTTGTTGACATATGTGAGCTCCAAGCAACGTGTTGGTATTTATAACAAACACTTTGATAAAATATGGTTATAATGCATCCAAAATATACTTTTATGTTTCAACAAAGTCTCTTTAAGTCTTTGTACAAATTTTCATTTAAAACAAGTTACAAACTTCCTTAATTTTTCTTGATAATCCTTTTGTTTGGCATGTCAGGGGTGTTACGGTTCCATACATAATGTTGGATCCAGGTGGAAAAATCACTGTAGGTAAGCTTTACTTTAACAAATTCTTCTATAGGTGGTATAGATTGCCTCCAAGATACTTCAAATAAGCTTCAATGGATTTATTCAGAAGTATGCAATGGTATGTTTGACATCTTCCAATGTACTTAGGTCAAGAATATAATCTATTTCAATTAGTCTCCAAAGTATTCTCCAAAAAAAAAAGATCCACTACAGATCATATCCCACATTCTGTCTCATATTCTTATAGGTCAGGTTTCTCATCATCAAGATATTTATGATAGATACGTTTTACTGCTCCAAAAAGGGTTATCAAGATCTATTACCAAGAGGCTACTTCAATGGATTTCAATTCTAATTAAATGAGGCTTCTTCAACTAGGCTTCAAGTATTCAACAATATCTTCATCAATGCTTCAAACAAGGTCTTCTATGAATGCTCCAAGAATGTCTGCTCATATAACAATATATTTCACTCCTCAAATCACTTAGTATCCAATCTCCAATTTAGCAGCTCCTAACTTCCTTCGTTGAACTAGCTCTTCACTCTATCCCCTACCTTGCACTTGTTTTCATAAACTGAGATTCGACAATATTCGAGAACATATAACACTAGTGCACATTAATGAGGTTCTACCGCCCTACAAAAAGAGTAAATAAAACTAGTAGTCCCTTCTTAATATGGTGACAATATTAAGCAAACAAAGAATGTAGAATCCTCTTCCATAAGTGATCCTCTTCCATAAATTTAGATTCATATCATATCTGTGTCTATGATGTTGGAAATTTATGAGCTGCAAATTGTGGTGCTCATATATCTTAATTTCTAGGGGCCAGATCTGATCATGGGTAACTACTATGTCAAGGATGCTCAAACTTGCTGCAAGTTTCATGTCTGCATCATAGATATTTTAGTTCTTCGTGTGTAGCTCCAAGCCACTCTTCAGATTAAGAATTCTTTGTTTTATTTTAGAAAATTGTTTATGGGAGTTTTAGATCACTAATCTCAAGTGATGAGGTTGGAAATATGATGTGGTAGAAATAGGTTTTAGTGGAACGGTGTGGTTTTACATGAGATATCTTAGTGAAGGGTAATTTGTGAAGGTTGGATTGAGATCTTGCATTTTAAACATTGAGTTTCATTTATGTTTTTGGTTGAATTATGTGTATTTCAGGGCTGGCTGCAATGAATTTATTTTAGACTATATAGATTGCGTTGTTTTTTATGCCTTGTGATTCATCGAGATCATAGGAGTGCTAAGTTGTTTGGGCCTATTTGGAAGGTTGTTTTGTGTGCTTTGAACCGCTGTGAAATTACGTCAAGGGCTGGATAATGTTTCTGTTATATTTTTTATACTATTTGATTTGTGGGTTGTCATGAATTTGATTGCGTATTTCTTCTCTTTTCTTGCAGTTTGATAACTTATATGGATGTAGATCCTCTCCCACAAATGGTCTTATGTGAGCCACATATGTCATGATTGTTGGTAAGGTTGTTGTTGTGTGTGGATATGGAGATGTTGGAAAGCCATTCTGTGTCGTGAAACCTCTTATGGAAGCCCTTACTAAGGATGTACTTGGCACTGCTAATATTTTTGTGAAGAATAATGCCATTGTTTGCAACATTGGCTTTTTTTACAACAACTTTTACATGAAAGGTTTTGAAAAATTTTCTCTTGTTGAGAAGAGTAAGCCATCACAGTACCTATCGAGGTCATCTTCCATCACAGTACACATTCCTTGAGATGCTCTGATATCATTGGACGTATTCCTGGATTGGACGTATTCCTGGAGTTGGAAAAATGAACCCATTTTTTTTCCATACACGTTTTTTTCTGTCGGTATTCCAACGCTTGCTATCCACTTACAACCGTCGGAATTGCGACAATGACTGCAAGACGTCGGACTTCTAACATAGTCTGCAAGACGTCGGTAGAGAGATGGAAAGCCACACACATTGGAATAGCGATGAAAGTTGGACGAAGTCTGACCCGTCGGACTTGTGACAAACTCTGTAGGACGTCGGACTTCCAACAAAGTTTGTAAGAAGTCGGAATAGCGAGGAAAAATCACAATCGTCGGACTACCGACATTATTTTGAAAACCTAAAAAACGTTGAAAGACCGACAGTTATGGTTCGTCGGTAGAGCGACGGTTTGGAACGTCGATAGAGAGCCATTTTTTAATGTTTGCTAACGTCACTCTTCTGACACACTGCTAACATCGCAATAACGACACATTGCTAACATTGCTAACGTCGCAATAGCGATGGTTTGGCTAACGTCGGAAGAGCAACGTCCATCTGGAAACGTTGAAAAATGTGTCGCTCTTCCGAAACTTTATTGAAGTGTCAGAATTGTGACTTTAAGGAAAACCACGTTTTTCCCTGCCTCAAAGTGTCACTCTTAGGACACCTATGTGTCACAAGAGAGGCATTTTGGCCTTCAGAAATTGGGCCAAATGTGATAGTGATCACTTTAAGCATGAGGTTATGAGAGGCCCTTGAATCCAACATGGCATTGTGTAATGTCATGTCATGGATACTAAAGTTGACATAGAAATGAGGCACCTCTTCATTTTGTTCATCTTCCAATCTTGGCCCCAAGTAGATGGTTGGATGATATTATTGTAAATTAAGGATGTTTGCAGTTCCTGGGTGGGAATTCAACATTTTTAGAACTTTACTTCTATATTCATTCACCTTAAGAATTTATCCAAAAGGTACTAGGATCTTGATTTTTGAAATCTCATTCTCCAAACTGAAAGAAGAAGTAATATTTTCAATTTCTTTGACAGGAGGAGGAGGTGGTGGATATTTTCTAACCTCAGTTGCTTTAGGGGTATCTTTCTTGGGCTGTGTTTTATTTGTAGTAATAGGGACATTTCTGTTTCTGAGGTTGTATTGCTTCTGCATCTCAAAGGTTTCATGTTGATAACCCTTAAGGTAATCAGATGGTTCCTCACCCTTGTTTACATCATGATCAGAATCATCATGCTCTTCTTTAGTTAAAAACATTCCAAAAATGTTTTCATCTAGGCAATGAATGTATTCTTCTGGGATTTCAGGATGATCTTCTTCATCAACTAAATTTTGTTGAAAAGGAGGCCTTACTTGAGGGTCAGGCTGATTTTTTATTTCCCTTGGCCTCTGCTGATTTTGAGGTCTTCTGAACTGTGGATTTCTAAATTGTGGTTCATGTTGTGCAGGAGGTGCAGAATAATTTCTAAGGGCAAGCCTATCCATTATTTTTTCCATTGTTTTCATCATGGAGTCAAATTTTTCATCTGAGGTGGAAGGCTTATCTTCTTCTTTCAATTTTATTTTTCCCATATTGGACTTTTTAGCTGCTATCATATTTACTTCCACCTTCACAACATCATTTTGCATTTATGCTAGTGAAGGGGATTCTCTTTCTCTGAGTAGGATAGAAAATTCATAGTCAAAAGCCTCAACATATCTCAGTTGAGCTACCCCTGGTGGAGGCTTAAGATGAGCAGGGATGGAGTCATAAACTTTGTTAAATCTCTTGGAAAATTTTTGGACAGTTTCATCTACAACTCTTTTCAGACTATTGTACTCAGTGAGGGCCTGCACAGGGTTTGTTCTATTTCCCCACTTTCTCAAAAAGCTATCTTAAAATTCATTCCAATTATGTAAGCTTCCTAGAGCAAGGGCTTTAAACCACTTTTTGACCTCACCAATGAAACTTTGAGCAACTAGTCTCATTTTGACATCTTCATGGTCAACCTCCTCCTTGTATATGAATTCATTAAATTGGTCTACGTGTTCTTCAACTGTAATCTCTTCATCACTACCCCAAGTTTTGATTCTAGTAGAATATTTTCTTGGAAGGGAATTAAGGAAAGCTAGGAGAACAAGTGGATCATACCTAGCAGGTGCAACAACAGGTGGAGGTGGAACATTTCCAGTCATGATGACAGGGACTGTGGTATTTTTAGGGACAAAAACAGTAGAAGAAGAACTGTTAGGAGGTGGTGTATTTGGTCTTTGTAGTCTAGTTACAAATGAGCTCTAGTTAGGTAAAGGAAAACTAGATTTTCTTCTTAACAAGATATCAAATGGGTCTAATTCCTTCAAATTATCGAAAGATTCCTTCTCTAACAGTAACTCTGATGTGACTTCCCTCCAGAATTCTTCTTTATCTTTTTGGTTCACTAAGGCTAACGTATCAATACCTATTCTTTGTAGGTCTAAAGAAATCTTAGTAAATTCATTTTCATTTTCAGACCTAAATAGGACTTCTTGAATTTTATCATCAAACATTTTATCTTCAAGACTTCTCAAAACTTCAAAGGAAAAATCTCTTGTATGTAATGGAGTACTTGATTGTGAAGAGCTGCCTTGAATGCCTCTGGAAATTGTGTTTCAATTATCCACTATAGCAGGTAGGTTAGGATCCGGATTTCTCCTCGTGTATCTCCTTCTCGAAGCCATATTTAAGCATGCAATTTATGAAATGGAGTCACCAAGGTAGTCGCATCCTCGAATAGATTCTGGGCTCTTGCTACCTCCAAGAGTTCAGCTTCACTTTTTTCACAAAAACTTCGGGAAATATGTCTTTATACTCCCGGTAGACACACCAAAATGTTATCACAAAACTGTACTTGATTGGCTGCTTATCAAACAACTCAGTGTAACGTTTTCAAACCACTTCTAGCTGAAGCTTAGCCTCTTTAGTTTTGAGAGGGCTCTCTCAAGGGGGTTTTATGATATTGAATAATAATAGTACTAGATGGATAAATCTATAGAAATTGTAACTTGTTTTTATGATTGCAGGTTGAAAAATGCAGGGTTTCTACCATTGGGCTTATGGAGTCAAAAATCAGTAGTTTCAGTGACAAATTTTCTTCACATGGAAGCTGAGGCAGATATAGGTTTTAGACAGAGGAAAATCACACACACAACTCAAGAAAACACAGTCATTTCATCATTAAAGAAAGTAAGAGCATAAAATTATGAATTCTAAGCAACAGAGATGAAATCTACTGCAAGTGATAAAACATAAAGATATAGATCAATAAGACATCAAAAACCTCATGAGAATCTCAGGCCTGGAAAGAAGAATGCCAATTTTTATAACTGATAATAATCAAAAGCGTACATGTAGTAGTTTGGTGCAAAATTTCTCCAACCCCTTACTACTTCAATGTTTTGTCTTTATATAGACATTCTTTAAAACAAGGATGATCTTCCTAGTGGCTAGGTCCTCGAATTCTCCTATGACACCTTTCATAATTGAAATACATAACTTTCAACAGAAAACTGACAGCTACCCTTTAAAGAAACCATCTCCTAATAGGAATATAACTCCTATTTATTACATTGCTCTATCCTATCTTTGAAACAGTTACATGATGATTACAAAATAAATATCACATGCTTGAGATACACATGACCAAATTAACCTCCACTTTAAATATTTAAAACATCCCTAGATTTGTGGAGCATAACCCTGTTTTTTAGGAATAGATGACCCTTATCTTCAACGCTATTTTGATTGATGACCTGGTTGCATGACACACCCTTTGAGTCATAAATATCTGATGATAATCTCACTTGACATTCTAGAGGACTCAAGCTAGAAAAAACTACTTTTAAGATGCTCAAAACCTCCAACAATTGCTCGCTACGAAAACATGACAATTTCGTAGCGAATTTTGGTAGCATGGAAAAAGTGGCTTCTGCATCCATTTACTTCAGTCCTTTTATGTTCCATCATGCTAATCAAGTCACGAAACCTTACCACCATGAATCCCCCTCCTTGAAACATGCAAAAAATTATTTTAAAAGAAAAAATACACCTACAATTTTTTTCGTAGCGTATTCCTGGAGTCAAGCCTGAGTTACGCTATGAAACTGTGTAAAAACCCAGAAATTGCCCCTTTAAAAATTGTCTTCAAAAAATGACCTCCAGCTTCAAAAATTGGGTTTTATGCTTGTTATTAACCTCATAAGACATATTCCATCTCAATTTACTACTCCTGTGGTGTTTCCTCCTCATTTATGATCAGTTGACTTATAGGCTCTTCCACCACAGTCATTTTCAAACCTTTCTTTTCCAACTCTTCATGAATCAGATCCAATTGCTCTTGAAGATATTTCAATTGGTCCTTCAATGCCCTATTCTTGGATTTCAAATGCAATTTTACCTTTTTGATGTGCTCGACCTCTCCTCTTAGTGGTTGAGTCCACTTTATCAATTTTTATGTATTTTCCAAGGTCTTTGAGACACTTGTGACTTGATTTTCCCAGATTTTCCTCATTTGTTCAAACTGAACCCTTTCTGCTCTATGCTTCTTTGCCTCTTTCTTCAAGACTGATATCTATTCCCCTACCTATTTCAAATTCTCCTTAAGGGTTTCAATTTCTGATTTTTCAGTGATTTAATCTTTACCTTTCTTTTGTTTGATAATCAGCTCTTCTTTTGCAGGTGAGGAGAGATCTATGATGCTTGGTGGCTAGATAGTTTCACTAACCTTCTGAGTCTCTTTGCTACTTTCCATGACCCTTCTTTCATGTCTGGTCATTATATTTCTAGGTTGAAACATGAAACCATCATCATTACCTGCAAACTGTAACTTTTTAGATGTCTTACCTTTCTTAATATTTCTCCCTCCATCTTCTATGTCTTCAGCTTGGACAATGGGAGTTTCTTCAATGCCAATATCATGAAATATGTCCTCTAAGTTACCCTTAACCACTGTTTGGCTCCTAGTAACTCTCTTGCTGCTTTGTTTGCTGTCTGTTGGTTTCTGTTTTGCAGGTGTTGTTTTAGGTGTGTGAATCTTATGCAAAGGCTTTGTCTCCATACTCACTGGTTCTAGTGGGGATGATCTATTCCCTTCTTCCATTTTCTTTGCCACTGTTGGTGATGAAATACTTATAGGTTTGGGAACTCTTTCAGGAGTGACAACATCAAATTCAAAACCACTCATGAACAAAAAGGATGTCCAATATCTGCCTAATCTCTTCAACTCCTTTAACACCAACAACTTAATCAAACCATGATGAAAGAGAGAAGTTTCATTTCCTTCTGTTTTAACTTGAACCTTATCTGACATTTTACCTAGAGTTATGTATAAGTAAAAGGGCAAGTCAAGAGACCTCTTACCCACAAAATGCAGCAAAAGCCTAAGGTGGTAGGATTAGACCATGTGAAACCTTCCTTCATAGGTAAAGTACTTCTGACTAATCATCAGCAGCTTTGAAAATTTTTCCTTCATGAAACTCCTAGGGATGGATTTTGTAAGATCAATTTCACTATGCTCTAGCTTGATAAACTCTCTGCAATCCTGCATGGTGAACTTGATTCCTTTAAACCATTGTTCCCCTCCTCTAGGAATTCTTATTGTTGCTGAAATGTTGTCTAGTGTTACTACGAGGTTTAACATTCCCACCTTTGAAGCTGTCCCAGTGAAACTATTAGAAAAACCTTTAGATACCTGTAGATGAAAACCATACAGCCTTTGATAGAATTGAAAACAACCTGTTCTTCTGAATACTTCCATGGTAGTTGGGTCTTCATTGAGAAAATTCATGTCCATGGGTTCATACCTTTGGCAGTGACCACCTTTGTTGGTTTTCTTCCTTGCAGCCATGGTGACTTTATATCTTCTCAGCCTCACTTCCCTACATAAAAATTCGAAACTTATATGCGCGCTACATAAAAATGTTTCGTATTTGTCGCAATAGCTACGTTTGATATCACGCGCGCATTCGCCCTCTGCTCTTGCAGAACAGCATTTTCCCTCAGCATTCGCACTCAGCTCTTGCAGAACAGCATTTTCCCTCAGCATTCGCCCTCAGTGTTCGCCCTCAACTCTTGCAGAACAGCATTCTCCCTCAGCTCTTGCAAAATGGTAAGTTCTTACTGCAGGCCCTTCCTCCTATAGTAGGGTTGACTCTATTTGGGTTTTTTGGTCAATTCCATTGGATTGTGTTAGGCTGTAGGGTTCTCTCTAGATGTCAAGAATCAAGATTCAATACCCTCTATTATCTTCATCACCCAATACAAGATTTAAATTTTTCCCAAAAAAACGCTTATTAATTTGGCAGCCATTATTTCTCCCTGCTTTAAAAACCCTACATTTAAATGAAAACAAGCATTGCATTTCAACTACAAAAATCTATTAGTGTTCAAATGTACATTTGTGCTACATTAACGTCTGATATCACGTGCGCATTTGCCCTCTGCTGTTGCAGAACAACATTCTCCCTCAGCATTCTCCCTGAGCTCTTGCAGAACAACATTCGCCCTCAGCATTCGCCTTGAGCTCTTGCAGAACAACATTCGCCTTGCATTTGCCCTCAGCTCTTGCAGAACAACATTCACCCTGCATTCGCCCTCGGCTCTTGCAGAACAACATTCGCCCTCGACATTCGCCCTCGAGGCGTTCGCGCCCTAAGCTCTTGCGAACAACATTCGCCCTTCAACATTCGCCCTCGACGTTCGCCCTCAGCTCTTGCAGAACAACATTCGCCCTCGGCTCTTGCAAAATGGTAAGTTCTTACTGCAGGCCCTTCCTCCTATAGTAGGGTTGACTCTATTTGGGTTTTTTTGGTCAATTCCATTGGATTGTGTTAGGCTGTAGGGTTCTCTCTAGATGTCAAGAATCAAGATTCAATACCCTCTATTATCTTCATCACCCAATACAAGATTTAAATTTTCCCCAAAGAAACGCTTATTAATTTGGCAGCCATTATTTCTCCCTGCTTTAAAAACCCTACATTTAAATGAAAACAAGCATTGCATTTCAACTACAAAAATCTTTTAGTGTTCAAATGTACATGTGTGCATCACTTGTGTAGGGTATTCCTTTTCCAATTTCACATTATCCAAGAATGTGTGCGGTATAGTTCATATTTTTTGTGATTCAGATTATCTTGAAAAAGGAAAGGTAAATTATTTCCCATGGAAAAAGAAGGTTTTCCCTTTTTATAGGTTGTTTGGACTTATGTGGAAAAATTTATGGTATGCCTTTCATATTATGTAGTTTAAATTTGAATTAACAGGTTATTCTACATGAAAATATAATTACCTATGTGATGTCCTTCATCACTAATTAAAATTATAGGCTTTCAATTTCCTAGACTCTAACTCATCTGATGCTAAATTCTAGGTTCTCATTGGTGGATCACTCTTCCATTGGTTTCCTTTCCCTCTGGATCTTGTCATACTTTAAAAGTCATCAATGATACATATATTATTTCAGGTATCCCAAAAGGCTTTATAGTAGAACATATTGTGAAGTTTTTTTGACACTTGAGGATTCTTTTTAGAACTGCAACGTGGTCTATGCTATCGAGTTATATGTCAAGCAACTTGTCCTTAATAACCACACTATGAGGTAGGTTCAACCAGTTTGAACTTGTTGGGACATAGCATATGAAGTTGTGTGATGAGTCCATATCACAGGTCTATTATGGTGAAAAAAGTGAAGACATGTAATGATAGTTATTATGTTAACATTACTAGAAACATTTTCGAAAGTATCCATGCTATCAAGATGTCAAAATTCCAGGCATTAGGTGTTAATACTCGTAGCTAATAGATAATAATAATAATATAAAAAAATCACAACTTTATTCTTGAAATATGATTGTTACACATTGGTAACCTAGTTCATGAGTTACTATCACCCCAAGATTGCAAAACAAACTTAAAATATAAATTAAACCAACATGAGAATCCAACTAAGGGTTTCTCGACAAAATCATGCCATAACCTGGCATTTTGAAACCCAAATTTGAATCCATCATAAGTAATACAATGCAAACTCAAATGGATTTTCAATGCATGTTTGCATGCTACACTTATTCTCTGTCTAGATATCATTTTTAAATGGAACCATTAGTCAAGCCCACAATCCTTTTTATGTGAAAAATTTCAGCTCTATTTGAGCTCTTTTTTGCTCCACCACCTCCATAAACCAGTGTTACACGGGGTCTCGCCCCCCCACCTAGGGGTCTAGATTCCTCGCCCACTCGCGCTCCGGGGTCTTGGGGACTTCTAGGGGATGTTTCCCTCACGCCCCCTCACGTCCCCTCACCACCCCTTTTAGTTTATGGTTTCGTGTTAAAATTTGATGTGCCACTTAGCATATTTGAGAATCCAAGTGATTCTGATTCAGATGGTGACATGGTTGATCTTGATATATTCGTGCAGAAGTTGGATGCAGAGACTAGTGGGGCATTAACTTGAGCATTTATGCTCATTTATCAATATGATGATATCATTTGATATTCATATGTTATGTTTTATGTTTTATGTTTCAGACATAACTTATTTGCGTTTAAGTTTTATGTTTCAGACTTGAGTTGTAAACTTCAGCTTAAACTCTATTTTGAATCTTGATATAATATGTCATATGATATCTTAAACTTTATTTTCAATTTACATTGTTAGTAGTTACATTAATGATTATATAGTTACAAACTTACAAACTTACATGCATGATTGTATGATGTATGTTTTAACTTTTAACTTTTAAATTTGTTTCAATTATATGATTCATCATTCATCGATTTGTAATTTTATCATTTATGATTTATCTTTCATGATGCAAGTGTATGATGATTGTATATACATTCCTTGCAAAAATATAGTTACATTTTAAATATTAAATTTTATAATTTTTATGACCCCGACGTCCCCCCACATTTCCTGAAAATTGGTAGGGAGCTTTTGCATAGGCCGCTCCCGCGCTCCCTCGTCCCCTCGCTCCCACCTCCCGGGGACTTGGTGGAACATTGCCATAAACATATGCAAACATATATCATGATCTTGGAATTCCATTACATATGTATGTGCCAATGTTCCATAATCTTTCCCCATCATCAATTTAAGAAATTTCCATTGACTATCAAATTATGGAGGGGGGGAACTTTTTGTTGCAACATTTGGCTCAAAATCAGGGACCATCTTCGTATGAGGTGAATGAGAACTATAGATATTTGAAGAAGTAGATTAGTGCCTTTTCCTCTGGCCATGGAGTCATATACAGTCATCCATCACAAAAATTTGTCTTTGTTCATTCTCAACTTGAAAGTTGCAAAAAATCATGCCCTAATTGAAACGACACTAAATTTGAAAGATATAATAAAAATGCAAGCTAGAAGTGCCCTATTAATACAAAGGGAAAACCTACCTACCTACCCTAACTGAGATAAATTTTGATTGAATAGGAAACATGATATTTCCTATGGAGTTGATCCAACAACTTGTTAAATGTATGGGACTAAATCATGCATTTGATTTTCAGGGAAACATGCGCATGAAGAGAAAAAGTGTAGAATTAATGGAAAATCCATACATGCCACTTATAAAAACTACACCGAAAGGTCAAAAAATACTTAAGGCCTTAACTTAATTTGAATCCAAAAATGACAAAACGGGATTAGTGAAAACACGAGAGTGGTGTGGGTGAACAACATAAATAAAAAGTGAAGATACCTTTCCCCAAGATGCCTTTGTCACCGTTGTATGAAAACATGTTTCCCTTTCCCTTTATACATGCAAGTGAATGCATTATAGGTATGGTGTTTTCCCAGAATAGGAGAAGCCTACTTAAATATATCATTTGTGGATTGAATGTTTGGGTGCCTTAATGTGCAATGACATGTTTCCAGGACTGAATTCAATGCAAGGCATATTTGAAACTCTAACTATGTCTTCCGGTGTCTTATTAGAAATTATTTCAGTTTTCATTTTGTGTTTTCAAGTTAGATATTGTTTTCAAGTTTTTACATTTATAATTTTATTGCAATGTGGCGGACTGATCAGAGCAGTGCAGGAACAACCCCGAGACGGGATGATCGCGGAAAGAGGCCAGCGGAAGAACATGTAAAGTGCCAGCATTGCTCTATCTTCAGGTATTTTAGTTATTTACATAATTGAAATAATATTAATTTTGTTCAAATATGCAGACACCTAGCCATGGTACGCCCGATGATTCCCTCTTTGAGGAAGAGCTTTTTTCATCCCTATCTCCAGTGTTGTTGTTGCAAAAAAAGGCACGAGATGCAACGTCGGAATTTAATGCTTTGATAGATGCGCCTCAAACACCTGAAACAGAAGAGAGGATACAACATCTTATGAGGCAGCTAAATAGATATCAGGTAATAATAAAAAGTCAAAAGGATTTTTTTTTTGTTCTGCATGAGATGAATTGTGATAGTTTGATTTTTAATTTTTACATTGACTAAACTAACAAAAAGTTCTTTTGTATGTAGCATTTTCTGGCATTTGCTGAACCCGTTGTTGGTGGTAGTGGGACACAAGGGCAAGAGATTGCCCAACAACCCTCTCTTACACCTTCTACTCCTTTAGGTGCTAGCCAAGAAACACACCCTTCCCAAGCTGACACCCAGCCAACTGCTGAACGTGTTGGCAATGATGAGGCTGATATGGCCAACTACATTATTGCGTTTCCTAGAGCTACACGTGTCAGCTCCACAGGGACCATTAATGGCACATTGTTGGTGATCGATGAGGGTGTCCCTATAAAGCATGTACAACTCCCGGGTAAATTTTAATATTTTAACTATTTCATGTACTTTATCTAAAACATATTTATCATGATTTTTATTTTTAAATTAATGATAATATCTTCTTTTTCTTTTGGTTTTATTCTGTGTAGGAAACAATGAGTTCTACAGGATTCTGGAGAGCCATGCGTTGGTAATTTTTGGCCCAACCCTACGTACAGGGTGGAATTCCCAGAATTCCAACCTGAAAAAAGAACTTTTAGATTATCTAGAAGCCCTTTTTGGGGTCGGCACATTTGACAGAAAAGCGGTGGCTCAGGTAGGCGGCAAATATTTGAAATATACCAGGGACACCTATAGGACGCAATTGCAATTTAACCCTAGATATGAGCGTCCTCTCGCAGTTTCAGAGAGTGAGTGGAGAGCACTCATCCATGACGGGAAAGAGAAAATGGCAAAGAAAGAAGGAAAAATGCCAACTGGACCCGCAAGGTAAATTACAACTTTAATTCAATAGCTTTAATTTTCTTTATGTCTAAAATAAAAGTGTGCTACGTCATATCTGACTTCAATCTTTTGATGCTAGGTTGCCCGACACCTCAAAGGCAACCAAAGCTAGGATAGAGAAAAAGGGCCATCACAAGCTCGGCCAGGGTGGCTACTTGAAATTAGCTGCAAGAATTGTAATTAAGTAGCTAAACATCTTATAATTAATTGTATCGCCTTCCAACGTTTTTGTAATCCTATCGGATATGATTAAAAATACACAATCATATATAATGTAGGGTGATGACTTTGGAACAATAACTACAGAGGAAGATAAAAATACTGCTTTCCGTTTTGGCTATCAAGCTGTAGTTGAACGTCGCAGAAGCTTGGGGCAGGTCCCAAGATCTACAATGCCTGATAAGGTAAAACATTAACCTTTCAATATTTTTGTTTTCGTCCATAAATTTAATGTCTAACAACTTTGTTTAAATCGGGGGAGCAACACTACCGACGAGGTAAATAACCCAGTTTTAGAGCCAGATGTAGATGATCCTCTCGTGCAACCTGATCATTGTAGTGGGGACCAGGCCGACAATGCTGCTATCAGTGAGGGCCGTGACGGTAATTAATTTCCACTTATAATTTTTCTAATTATACCTTGATGGTTGTCCTTATAACGTTTTTTGTTTAAATGACAGAGAATGTTTCCCTTGAGGATCTTACCACCAGAGAGGAAGACAGGGCAACAGTCCCAACGGCGACAACTGGTGCACCGGGTAAATAATCTCATTGCAATTTTTTTTATTAATATTACCGAACTAGTTCAATGATATTTAAAAACTGACAATTAAAATTTAATATTATCTGTTTTTGTAGGCGATGCCCCTTCACTAGATGAGACCAGACATCGTGACTACGCAACTAGGTCAGCGGCGACAACTGGTGCACCAGGTAAATAATCTCATTGCAATTTTTTTATTAATATTACCGAACTAGTTCAATGATATTTAAAAGCTGACAATTAAAATTTAATATTATCTGTTTTTGTAGGCGATGCCCCGTCACTGGATGAGACCAGACATCGTGACTACGCAACTAGGTCTGCAGTGCGGGTCGAAAGGCACGAAACAAGAGCAGAGCATGATGATATTGATGATGTAATTAGGAGCTTTAAAAATAGGAAGAAGAAAAAGAAAATTCGATAATGTAAAATATTGTATTATAAGACAAACGTTACCATACTTGGAACGTTTTTTGCGTTATATAAAAAACTCATTTATCATACTATTTTTATGTCAAGCATTAATTGCAATGTTTCCTTGCGTACTTTTTGTTGAATTGTTTTTTTACTAGTTATTGAATTTTTTTTTTATGCTCATGAAAGTAAAAATTGAAATATAGATTGGGTATTGGGGAATTGAGAGTGATGTGAGGGGGGTGGAGGGGCCATAAGAGCTTCCACCTTCACGTGGTTGGCCCTGTTTAGTAGAGAATAATTTATTGGAGCGATTTAATCTTGGAGCAAACCTCCCTTGATCCAGCGTAGCAACAAAAAAGTCACTGTTGACTTGGTTGCTACTCTTTCAGATCGTGGGAGGCTTGTTCCAAGTTCATGCGACTCCAATAAATTGTTCTTGAAACGAAGAGGAGCTTATTCAGGTATGTTTTGACATTTTCAACATGTGTTCTAACATTATCATAAGAATGCATCTTAGAGTAAAAAATACTACATCAATTACTTGTATTTATTGTATAGATAATGATGGATTTTGATTGACTTAGCAGTGCAGGTACAAATCCTCTTGCATCATGAGCAATACAACTTTTCAACCAGGGTCATGTCCAGGATATTTTTGCTTGTGCGCTTGACCAGGTTCGTAATGTCACATTTTGTAAGTTCCTTTACAGTTCATAATTCAATATTAAGCTTGTTTGTGATTATTATCTAGGTTTTTTGTATGTGTTTTTTCATCTATTTGATTGTAAGCAACTCTGCATGTTTCCTGTTGTTCACTATGATTTCTCCCATTACCACTCCCGGGATGAATCCGACTTTATTGTTACATAGGTTACTTTATTGTTACTATGATTTCTCCATTTACGATTTCATAGGTTACATCATGTAAAGTTGTCAATCTCAGGTTGGTGATGAGCTTTAGTTCTCCAGATTTGGGGCTTTTCTGATATTTTCTCCCTCATGTCATTTCTGCATCACCTCGTTGTTTGAGCATGCCAATTGTCTACCACTTGTACCAATTGGCACATGTCAATCTCTGAGTGGTGCCACATTTCACCTATTTTCAGTGAGAGTTTAGGGTTTCTCTAACATAGCTTCATAAATCCGATTGAGTGCCTGCTTGAATATTGTCACATAATACTTATGGTTTGGATTGATGAGCATGTTCTGAATGGTTGGTTGATTCATAAGAACCACCCATAAATCTCCCTTCCTCTAACACAGAGAAAATAAAAATTTCTTTGACAGGAGACAGAGTTTCAATACTTTTAAAACAAACTTCTATTCCCTTCAATAACTCAAAAAAAAACTATTACACTACTTCCTCACTGAGAGGGATTACAAAATTATGACTGCTACAAAACGCAGTGCATAAAACCAACTCACTGTCTGTTCAAAACAAACATACTCTGTCTCTAAGACACTTTGCTGTGTTTTTCCCTTTCGCACTGCTGTGCATACACACTTAAAAAGTTACACTCAGTTTTTCACTTTTTACACACTGCTATGTAATAAAAAATTTACGTACTGTCTATAAAAAAAACTACCAAGCTTTTTCGACCTTTTTATTTTTATATGCCGGAACATATAAAACATATTATAATAAACCCTCTTTTAAAAAAAAATAAAATTAAAACTAAATTCTATGGCCCACCTTTCATTTCGCATATGATATATATATAACATATGTATATATTAAACTATCAAAACATTAAAGAACCCTTTCCGTCGGACTTCAAAAGTCTAAATAGAATGAATTTCAAACCAAATTCGCGTTCCAAAATGGGATGCTGACGTCTGCCTAATTTTAACTCGAATTCTCAATCCAATGTGCCCTATAAAAAATTCGGGTCCGGTTTTCAGGTTTTCAGATTCCCTTCAATTTCATGCGATCAATATTAATGCTCCACGTGTCCTCCTTTTGAATTTACAAAACTGTCGGGTAAATTTCTGTTTGTTTAATTTCTGGTTGGTGAATTGCGTTAATGCTGGCTGTTGTGTTTAAATACAATCCTGTACAGAAATATGGCTATGGCCGTCTACAAAAAAAACTTGCAGGAATTTTAAATGCTGAATTAAATTTCTGGATGGCATGCAAGCAACCTCCAAAAAAAAATGTTGCTGCTGCATCCGTCCTTCTGCTGCAGCGGTTGAAGTTAAAATTCAACAGCACAGGGTTTAATAAGTGAGGGTGTAAAGGTAACTTTTTGTCGATAGTACTGGATTAAGATCATCTATTCATTTTTGTAGGGTCTTATGGTGTTTGGTTTTTAGTTTTGGGTTGGGCTTATTGAGTCTAAGATAGTTTTTGAGTGAAAAAATTGCTATCAGGTATTAAAAAAATTTGGTTCTTTTGTCAAAATTTATGAGCTTGTTAGGAAATACAAAACCGACAATGGTTGTATCTTAAATTTGTGGAAAATAATTTGAAATGAAACCTTTTTGTTTAGGTTGTTGCAGCAGGTGCAAACCCCATTCAAATTACTAGGGACATTGACAAGACAATAAAGGCCCTTGTTTCGGAACTCAAATTTTTGTCAAAGGAGGTAAACGCTTGCCTTTTGAGTAGGCTGGTTTTCCTTTTTGCTGATGGTTTGGTGTATCTAATTGAATTAGTTGCCTAAGGTATTTTTTGGTTGCAAACTCCTTTTCATTTTTCATACAGTATTGGCCTTGTGGAATACATTTGATTGTGTGGTCTTGTTAGATCTACAACATTTGTAGTTGTTTAGTCTTATGGCCGAAGTGCACTTTTATTATGGAAATAGTTGATGCAATATTGTCATTTAATCCTTACTGCAGGGTAGCATGTTGAGAAGTTTCTTGTGAAACATTTGGTATTCAAATGACACTTGATCCTATACAGCATCATGCACTTGACTTCAAAATTCATATTCAAAGTGTGCCAGACAATTCTTGCAAAATTTCAAATATTTATGTTGTTTTAAACCATTATCTTTTTCATGTATTGGATGCTGAAAATGTGAAAAAGACTTTGGTATGAAACCAGCTGGTGAATAATTTCCAGCACAACAACCACTTCCAAGACATGATTTAGAAGTAGAACAAATGTGCTTATGAAGCATAGAAAGATATCCTTGATGCATTGTCGATGTTTGGCTAGGGTTATTTTTGGAGAAAATAACTCCTTATTCCTAGAATAGTGATCTTCAATACAAGTAAATGCCAGAGAAGAGAGATCATCGTGTGACGCAACAAAACTGAAATTGGACCCCTAAGGAGAGCTGGTGTGTCTACAATCGCTCTGTCAGCATTTTCCCTTGGTTTACCCCATTCTTTTCCTCCAGCCTGAGTCTTAATTGACTTCTTCTTTCTTCAGGTTTATTTATCAAATTCATAGAAATTCGTAGAATTTGATAAATAAATACTATCCACAATGCTTGGACTTTAATTTATATTCCCGACTTTATATTATCTCCAAGCCTTATAACCAATTTTTAAATTTCAACACTTTGTATTTATACTCACGTTTCTTTTTAAATAAATAACTTGTAATGAACTTTCGGCTCTATATTTCACCACCCAGCCTTACAACAATCACGCTCCAGACTTATGCTAATTATCCGCCAATCGTTTAATTAAACAATTTAATTATACTCCGGCCCCACCTATATATATCAATAACCAATCAAACACTCGTATCGTACCTGGCTATCCTCCGCACACCTTAGTTAACCTTCGGGCAAGTTCAACGTGCGACCACCGTCCGATGGCCCTTCTCCAAATCAACGACTCTTGGCAATTTCGCTCGGCTTCCAACGTCGGGCTTTAACATGCGATGGCGTGGGTTAAACGGTTGTTTTCCGGGGTCACTTCGCCACGTGTCGCATTCCCTATGGAATCGCTCGCGAATAGGAAATACCGCCTACTCCGCAAAAGCGGTGCGATATGGGCAACCCGCTTTTGTGATTCCGCTCGTGGTTTTGGTAGAGGGCTTGACCACGAGTGCATGTCTGGTTCCGCTATCCTTTTGTTTGTTAACTCATGTCCAATCCTCGGGTCAGGTTCCGAAAGCACAACAATTTTGTCTCTTTATTAAGCGAGATTTTAATATGTGTATTATCAAAGAAAACCAACACAAATTTTATAAGAAAATTGTTCAAAAGTCGAGCCCGCCGGACTTCAAACGGCGATAAACCATAATTCAAACCAAATTCGCGTTCCAAAATATCCTGCTGACGTCGGCCAATTTTGTGACACGAATTTCTTATCAAATTCGCCCTAATATTTTACGGGTCCGGATTTCCACTACGCGAGCGGCCCAAACAAAGATCCGCTCCAATCAATT
The DNA here is from genome assembly GCA_034641835.2 of Pinus albicaulis. Classification (NCBI taxonomy): domain Eukaryota; kingdom Viridiplantae; phylum Streptophyta; class Pinopsida; order Pinales; family Pinaceae; genus Pinus; species Pinus albicaulis. The sequence goes on along the minus strand of JAXQQM020072243.1, from coordinate 1,373 downwards.
TTTGCCACGTGTCCTCAATAAAAACTTGCCCTGCTCTCGGCTGCGGGTGCATTCGATGGCGTTTAAGGTGATGGGACATGGATATGGCGATTTCATATCATTCGCATTAACATTTAACGTTGTTCAATTAAGTTTTCACATCAAATCTACATTAATTAATTTTTAACATTGTTCAAGATCGGACCTCCACTCCTCTGAGTGATTCCGCACGCTCCAATTTGATCCGGCCTTCGGCTCTCATTATTAATGATCAGAGATTCATTATGACGGGCGTCCTTTGATTGCATTGCAGACGGGTCGACATAAAAAATGGCGTTTAGCCATGGTTTTTCAGACAAGCCGGTTGCTAGATTACACTGCCTGGTAACTGTGACGATAAGGAGAAGTGGCCAGCGGAACTTCTGCCTAGACTTTGTTGCATATTTCCATTTCTCTCGGTTCTGTCTCTGTCTGTCTTCCTCTGTTAATTGGAATTCTGCTTCTTCGTCTCTTGTGCCCATTGCGCCTGAGATTGCACCCATGCCTCGCGTGCGTCATAGGATGCGTTGCCGCAGGGGGAGCACTAGAGGTCAATCCCGGCGCGCTCCCTCCAGCACCTCAACAGAGATGACTTCCGGCCAGTCCAGTGATTATTACTTGGGTCGATATCCAAATACTAGGAGTGGGCGGGGTCGGCTTGTAGCATCTGGCCACCGTATGGATTCCCCTGCTCCTGGCTTCCCCACCGCTAGTTCACCTTCTCCCACGACGCGCACTGCGCAATTTTCCTTTGATTGCACTCTCAACCGCCCGCGAATCACAGCTGTAGTCATTGTGGTCTTCCGCGAGGAGGCCCAAACGGAGGAAGAATGCACCCGTCCGGCGGGTCTGAGCTCGGAAAAAGCCGGCCAGCATTCGGGCCTTCAGGAGGGGAGCCGTGGCATGCATGTGGAGGTAGCACCTAGCGATCCTGGACCTTCCGAAGGATGGTGCCGAATCGTGGAGGAACCGGCGGAGGATTAGTTTGGTTAATTTGTTTTTCTTGCTTAGCAGGCCCAGTTAATTGGGCTGCTTTTAGTTTATTTTACTGTGCTGGACCTTTAAGTAATATTTTTGAATTCTGTAAATTAAACGTTCAAGACTGGTTTCCCCGTATGAGGGCAGTCTTCTTAATTTTTGATTTTTTGATGACAAATTTGCCATGAGTATGGCCAGGCAATGTTTTTGACTTCGGTGTAATTTTATTCGCAATGTTAATAGATTAACTTTACTTTGAATTCTCACATGATTAGCATTTTTCTTGATCTTTTCAAGGATTTTGGGTACTTTAATTTGTATTTGGAACAATGGACGTCGGTACTCTATCTGTTGCTTTATTGTTCTACATACTACTA
>JAXQQM020084829.1:0-27787 GCA_034641835.2 Pinus albicaulis | reverse complement strand
CAATTCCATTGAATCGATCAACCAATGATTGGTATGGAATCTGTCAAGTTTTTTGTTTAAAAGAACAGAAAATTTCATTATTGATTTCAGATTTGTAAATTCTACAATCAATTTTATTAAAATTTTGCAAAACTATGTGACTGTCTCGCCGAAGAAGACATCGATAGAAAATTGTTGCTGTTGTGTATATATATCTGTGTGTGTGTGTGTGTGTGTGTGTATTACTTCTGCATTGTGTTTTCTGGAGAGGTTTAAATCGAGTGATTTCAACTGTTGTGGCAAAGTATGCGTGCATTAGAGTGTGAAGTGGAGCCGAACAACGTAGAGGCCTTCATGTATTTCAATCTATAAACAAAATCTGCAGATCCACTTTTATCTTTCACGAAATTTAAAAAAGAATGAGCTTTCAACACAGGACTTTGTTGTTCAAAATGATATGCCTTGCCAATCTACTGTAGGTCCGATTTTGGCAATGTGTGGTGTATATGATGCAGAGTTCGAATTGACCAGCGAATGTGTGGTGTATATGATGTGGTTTTGAATTGACTAACGAATGATTGGCACTGGAAATAGTTTTGGTCTAACCTGCGTGTAGATGAATTTATTTGCGTATATCTTCATGCCTCAGTACCTTTTCTAACGCAGACCTTGTGTCTTCAATACGTGACTGACATGATGCAACAACAACATATATAAGGTGAAGCCGAAGGTTTGGATTGGCATGATTGCAGTGTTGCTGTTGCAGATCTGCGTACAGAGCAAAGCGTTTGACAACGTTTGATTCACTTTTCCACTTGTGAGTTCTATGGTAAGACAATTGGAACAACGTTTCTTCCAGCCAGCATAAGCATCGTTGAATTGTTCAAGATTGAAGCAGCATTGAATTGAATTGAACTGAAGCAACATTGAATTACAACAACGTTGAATGAATTGAATCAACTCGGATTTTTCCTTGACACAGACATCACATTGTGTGTACAGTCTTGTATATGGATCGATGGAGAAAGCAACGAGATTTGAGCTTTTGAAAAATTGGAATCAAAATGGAAGGACAGCCGATGTGTAAAGGGAAATCATAATTGATTGCGTGAAAGAGCGATCGATGACCTATTTGGCCAATCATTTTTCCTATGCATCCAGCCAACATTGTTCTCCTAATGCGGTCACAGTCAATGTGCATGTGAATACTGCGGCATAGAGGACCAAGGATGCCTTTATTTCAACCATTTTATTAGCGCCCTTTGATCGATTGAGATGCAAGAAAGCAGCGAGAGTGGTGGGGAAATGTATGTTTCTTTAGATCTGCACACTAATTTTGTTTAGGTGCAGTATATTTTATATAATTTTATGCGAAATTGTTTAGGTGCAGTATATTTTATATAATTTTTTTGAAGAACATTGTAATTGGATTTTGTAATATTTTTTATTAGAGTGATAAGGTTATGTGTAATTTTTTGGAGTAATAAGGCGATTTTTTGTAATTTGTTTTTGGAGAGATAAGTGTGACTCAAAGTAATTTTACTTTGAGGGGGGGGTAACTTTTTTTAACCAGATTATGCAAGAGCATCATTGTAAAAATCAAATTTTGAAAGTTACCTTGTAAATATTTGAGAAATTGACTAGAGCCAAGTGCAAAGCTTAGTCATTTTTCTCCTGTTTCAACGACTATCTGAGGGTCAAGGCCAAGCCCCGATAGCTCGTTTTTTGCGTGGCGTGTGTCGTTTTTGCATGGTGTGTTTCGTGTGATGAGTTGCTCAATTTTTTTTTTTTGCTTGATTCTTTTGGTGCACTGCTTCAACACTCCAATGTCGAAATTAATTAATCTCTTCTCTAAAACTGATAAGCTAGAAGGAGTGAAATCCTATAAGACATGGCGACGTTTAATTAAAAGCACTCTTATTTTTAATGAATTGTGGCATGGCATTTGTGATGGCAACATTAAGCCAAATAAACCAACAGATCCAGATTCACTTGCAAAATGGGAAATAAAAGATGCCAAGGCATTAGCTCTTATAAAAGCTTCAATTACTAATGAAATGTACATACACATTGAGAATTCTTCAGATGCATGGGCTGCTTTACATACATTCAAAGATCTCTTTGATACACAACCTGAATCAAAGAAAGTTGATCTTCAATTAAAATTGCTTCAACAGAAATTAACTGAAGGTGGCGATGTCCTTGAGTAGATTTCACGACTTAAAAACATCAAGCAAGAAATCATCAATGCTGGTTTTCAAGTTGTTGATGACAACTTCTTAACTACCATTTTAATTACTGGATTGCCATCATCATATACTCATTTTTTGGAAACTTTGCAAGTCACTGACAAGTTAGAGAAGATCAAATTTGATGAAATGAGTGACATGTTAGCACAACATGATAAAAATTTTGGGAAGAAGAAGCAGCTTGGCGAAGATGTCTTCCTCACCGAAGCCAGTTCCAGCAACTCCTCAGCTGACAATTCCAGAAACAAAGGAAAATGTAACTTTAATCAAAATCAAGCAGCGCAAGGTCGTGGTCGCAGTCAACACAGAGGAAACAACTCCAACAGAGGCTCCAATTCAGGCAGAAACAATTCTCAAGGCAGAGGAAACAATCAAAACAGAGGATATCAGCAAGGCACAGGACATAATCAGGGGAGAGGACAATCTCAAAACAGAGGACAAAGCAGAGGTCGAGGACAGTCTCAAGGCAGAGGACAGTCTCAAGGAAGAGGCACCGATTTGAGTCAAATTGTTTGCAGGCGATGTAACAGAGTTGGTCATTATGCAGCAGATTGTAGAACTTATATTGAGAAAATTTCTAAGTTTCATTCAAAGTCAGCACAGTTTGCAAATGATGAAGATGATCTTGATAGTTCCGAATATGTTTTCACAAACACAGAAGCAACAGCTTTACAAGTTTCAAACTTTCTCCGTAGTGATTATGAAGATGCATGGATTCTTGATATAGGCGCAACTCAACATATGACATTTCGACGAGACTTCTTCTGGAGTTTCAAAGAATGTCATCTGAATTCAATCTATCTTGCTGACAAAACCAAACATACTCCTTCAGGCAAAGGTGTAGTTAAAGTTTTTTTACCAGGCATCGGAGAAAGAATGATTTCTAATGTATGGTATGTCCCCACATTCAAGAAAAAATTGTTTTCCTTAGTCACAATTCGACAAGCAGGGCACACAGTGATTATACAAGATGGCTCAGTGAAAATCAACTCAGTCAAACAAATCATGCAAACAGTAATGACAGGTTATGAAGGTGGAAAACTGTTAAGGATGAAAGGGACAGTTATTCCAAGACATTTTGACTTTGCAGGCGCAGCAAGTACATATATTTCACCAATCAGATTCTGGCATGTCAGATGTGGCCATCTCAACTTTGATAGTCTCTCTCAGTTACAAAAACAGGGCATGGTTAAAGGACTTCCAACCTTCAAAAAGGAAAATGCGAAGTGTGAATCTTGCATTTTTGGAAAGCAACATCGAGAGACTTTTCCTACCAGTTCCTGGCAAGCAGACAGACATTTGCAGTTGGTTCACAGTGATATTTGTGGACCCTTCCCAACTTCACTTGGAAGTTGCAGATATATTTTACTTTTTATTGATGATTTTAGCAGGATGACATGGGTCTATTTCTTGAAGCAAAAGTCAGAAGCATTTGAAAAGTTCAAAACTTTTCATAAGCTTATTGAAAATGAAGTAAAGGAGAATATTGGCACTCTTCGATTTGACAACGGTGGAGAATTCACTTCAAATGAATTCAAAAAGTACTGCATGGAAAATGGAATCAAACGACATCTTACCAATGTCTACACTCCACAGCAAAATGGGGTCGTAGAATGAATGAATCGTACAATGTTAGGAATGGCGCGATCTATGTTAACTTTCAAAAAGTTAAGTCCTTCATATTGGGCTAAAGCAGTTCATACCGTTCTCTATTTGAGAAACAGATCTCCCACAGCTTCTTTAGACGGAATCACACCCTATGAAGCATGGTTTGGATTCAAACCACGGGTTAAGCATCTCTGAGTTTTCGGATCCATCTGTTATGCCTTAGTTCCCAAGGAAAAATGAACTAAGCTTGATGCACGAAGCTTGAAGTGCACAATGATCGGGTATTCTGATGAGAAGAAAGGGTATCGACTTTTGTCGAATGGGAAATTTATTGTAAGCAGAGATGTGATTTTTGATGAAACTGAGAGTAAGAATGTTGAAGAAGTTGAAAGTCTTCTTCAAAAGTTAGAAACAAAAACTGATAAAAGACATGGAAATTTACAAAGTCAACCAAATTCACCAAGATGGTATGAACTTGAATTTCCTTCATCTGACGATGATTCATCTAGTCCGTCTTCTTCATCAGTGTCATCCAGGTCTTCTAGCAGTTCATCCAACTCTCCTAGCAGTAGTAGTTCTTCTGGCAATTCTTCTCCGCCCCCAAAACCTGCGGTTGCTCAAGCCCGAACCAGTGAACATCAATTGCCGAAATGGGCGATTCAACTCTTGAAAGATGTAGGGCCTAATGAACAAAATAAAATAGGAACAAGGGGATCAAAACAGAATGAAGGCAATTTTTCTTTGATAGCAAATGAGTTTACTGAACCTTCTTCTTTTCAAGAGGCAGTAAAACATAAAGCATGGCAACAAGCAATGGTTGATGAATATCAGGCAGTTCAAGACAAAAACACTTGGCAACTTGTTGATTGTCCTCAGCATGTTAAACCTATTGGATGCAAATGGGTTTATCGAATTAAGGACAAGCAAAATGGTGATATTGACAAGTATAAAGCACGACTTGTTGCTAAAGGTTTTGCGTAGTAGGAAGGGATCGATTATGAGGAAACCTTTTCTCCCACAGCTAAATGGAACACCATCTGCCTCACACTTTCCTTAGCAGCTCAACAAGGGTGGAAATTTCATCAAATGGATGTAAAAAGTGTTTTTCTCAACGAATATTTACAGGAAGAAGTGTACATAACACAACCACCAGGTTTTGAAGTTGAAGGACAAGTACATAAAGTATGCAAACTGATAAAGGCTTTATATGGGTTAAAACAAGCTCCCTGAGCTTGGTATGCCAAAATGGATGAATACCTTAGAAAAGTTGGTTTTCATCGCAGTGAATCTGATGATACCTTGTATGTATGCCAACAAGGTAAAAATCTGGTGATTTTGATTATGTATGTCGAACTACTTCACTACTATGCAGCAGAAATTCTTCAGCGATTTGGAATGCAGGATTGTAAGCTTGTCCTTACCCCTATGGAACAAAACTTAAACTTTCAAAATTTGAAGGGGGGGACAAGGTGGACAGCACTACTTATAGACAGTTGATTGGCAGCTTGATTTACTTGACAACCACTCATCTTGATCTATCTTATGCAGTCAGTATTCTTTCACGTTTTATGCAGGAACCACTAGACAACCACTGGAATGCAGCCAAAAGAGTTCTTCGATATATCCAAGGAACAAAATATTTTGGTCTTCTTTACAAAAAGACTAAAAATTTTGTACTTGGTGGATTTTCAGATGCCGACTTTGCTAGTAGTATTGATGACAGGGCATTCACCTCAGGTTACTTAATGAACATGGGGTCAGCTACAGTTTCCTGGAGTTGCAAGAAGCAAACTACAGTGGCCACTTCTTCAGCCGAAGAAGAGTACATTTCAGCATGGGAAGCAGCATTTGAGATTTTTTGGTTGCGTCGCGTTTTACAGGACTTGGGAATTCCTCCTGCAGAAGCTACTTCGTTATTCATCGACAATCAGTCAGCAATTAAGCTTGCCAAGAATCTAGTTTTTCATTCAAAGACAAAGCATGTGGACACCAAGTATCATCATATCAGATCACTCATTGCAAAGGACGTCATCAAGGCAGTGTATTGTCCTTCAGAAGATCAGACCTCCGACATTTTCACGAAACCTCTTGGCAGAATAAAATTTACTAAGTTCAGGGATGAACTTGGTATCTGTTGTAATGTATCTTTGGATCATAGGGGGAAAAGTTAGATGATCCAAAAATAAATATTATCATAGGTTATAAAGTTTGAATAAAATAATTAGTAATTTAAGATATTAAATTAATAATCATTATTCTAGAATATTTAAAAATATTTGTGATACTTAGAAATAGAATTTTGTTATTGAAAATAGGACTCTAGAATAGAGTCGTTTCCTAGGCTCTAAGTTAGGAATAAAGTTAGTAGAATAGTTAGGAGGTCATTTAATGTAAGTGGACACTTGTTATTTAATAAGTGATCCATAATTAGTGGAAGTTAGGACATTGAGCTTATAAATAGCTCATTGCAAGAGTGTTATTGTTTTTCGGGTGTAAACTCTTGCATAATTCCAATGTAATTGTTTTTCTGATTAATAAAATTACGTGTCTGAGGACACTTCGGCCATTACACATCTCCTTAATTAGTTTGAAATTACTAGGAAAAGGTATAATAACTTGTTTTACATTCTGAATATTAAATATTTCCAACACCTTTTCTACGTACTTACTCTAAGACAATGTTAATTTGTGATTTTTCCTATCTCTAGTTATTCTCATACAAAGGATTTGTTTTACAACACCTAAATCCTTCATTGCAAATGAATTTTCCAATTTTCCTTTGAGCACATTTATTTCCCGCATGTTAGACCCTGCAACAAACATATCATCTACATACAATAAAAATATAATATAGCTACCATCGTTTTTTTTAAGATAAACACAATGGTTAGAGTGACATCTAGTATAACCTTGTTCAGAAATAAACCTCTCTAATTTTAGATACCACTCCCTTGGAGCATGTTTTAAGCCATACAATATCTTCATCAATTTGCACGCTAATTTCCCCTTGCCTTTGACCTCATACCCTTGTGGCTACTATATATACATTTTTTCCTCCAAATCCGCATGGAGAAAGGTTGTATTTATATCTAATTGATCAAGATGAAAATCTTCTATTGCCACTAGGATTAAAAAAGCTATGATTGAAGTCATTTTAACAACAGGAGAAAATTTTTCATCAAATTATATACATTAATTTTGTGCAAACCCCTTCACCACAAGTCTATCCTTTGTAATGTTCCAAATTTTGCAATGAGGTAATTGGACCATTAATTTTTCTTTCATGTTAATAAAAGTGAATAAATGGGTGAGGGAGCCTATGTAGCAACTTAATAAACACTCCTAAGGTGCAAAAATTCACTTAAGTGGCTTAAGTTAGCAGCCCCAAGTGTGAAAAGGGCCATAAGCAAGTGAGCTAGACCGTGGTTGACCAAAGTCAACAACTTACCCAAGGGGGGAAGCTTGCACAAGAAGATTGCATAGTTGGATGGAGGGAAATTTGAAATGAGAGAAACCCTAAGGTGAGTGGGGTCCATGTATGCTCTGCATAAAATATGAAGGAGAGCCATTGTTGTGGTTTCATCTTTGGAGAAGAGAATTCAAAGTTGAAGCTGCCTTCAACTGAGGGAGCTTGTGCTGCTTAGAACAAGAGGGATTCCTGTTTAGGAATTCTCTTCTCTTACATGGGAGGCCATGGAGAGATTGTTCTTCATCTTCCTCACATCATGGCTTGAGGCCAAAGAAGCCATTTGCAGCTACTGCGTTATTCTTGCAGCAAGAGAACGCTAGAATTGCTAGTGTTGCAGTGAGGGACCTTCATCATCACACTTCTGGAGCTTGTTTTGTAGAGGAGGAGCCATCTTTTTCTCTAGGAGATAAAAAAAGGAGATCCCAGAGCTTCTATTGCATATTTTGGCATTGGGCCACATGTTTCTCCTCATACCCATTTCAGTCCCTTCCTCTTACAGTGTGATATGCAGAGAGGGTTTGCAGGAGGAGTTCATTTTGTGCACTAGTGAGTGAAATCTTCATTAAGGGGATCATCCCCTTCACTTTGGAGATAATTGAAGGAGGTATCATTGTTATTACAACATCTTCTTCCTTCTCCTATGTTGCATTATATTTGAGTTGCAGCAGCTACACTGCAACTCCGACATTTTCCAGTTTTATGTATTTTAGCCAATCCCTTAGAGGATTGATGTAATAATGTTTTCTAGGGTTGATATCTTGCTCCCCCATATTTATTTGAGCTCATATTGTTATATACTCTCATATATATCAGTTTTCAGTCATTTTTGCCTATAGACTGCGCAGTTATAGAGTATTTTGGTCATGTAGCAGTGTATTTCCTTCATTGCATGTACATTTTCTTTTGAGGCTGATTTGCACTCACCTTGAGAGGTATTTTCCTCAAGAATTTTGTATAATATTTGTTGCTACACATTATATATCAGATTTTCACTCTTATTACATTATGTGAGACATTATCTCACTGCTGCTACTTGTTGAATTTTTCATGATGCTGAATATTCTCTCATTGAGCATTATTTCGGCATACTTGTTGGTGGGAGATCTGAATAACCCCCTTCAGATTATTTCTTTGAGCTTATATTCTGCAGGGAGTTTGTATCAGATATATTCTAAGGCATCCTAGCACTAGATTTCCTTATTTTCACATGGGCTTCCTTATACAGCGTCCTCATGGACAGCTGTAGCAGAAATTCCTTGAAGGGAATTATTAGCTTTTGAAAAGTTCTATTGGCAGAGTCTGCTAGTGGGCTAGGTAACCTCTGGATCTCATCCTTCCTTGTGAAGGTGATATATCCAATAAATTCCCCTAACAGTCAATCTATGAAATATTTCAGTGTTGATTTTTAATACTCTCGGAGTTGGAAAATAGGAATATATCAAGATATTCCCGGCATTGCAGAAATTTCCCCATTTGGGATATTATAGTGGTATCAGAGCTTTGAACTTGGCTCAGCCTATGAAGTTTTAATTTTATAGGAAGAAGAGGTCAAAATGATGCAGAGGATGAGATTGATCTCATCAGTTTTGGGTCCAGCAGGAACCTCTCCAAGGAGGTTGAGGAAACAGAAGGAGGAGAAGAGGAAGGACCACGCACTTCCTATTCTCATAGAGAAATAGAGAAAAATCATGGAGAGGCACATAACAGTGTTGTGTTTATCATGAAGGAGCAGCCTTCATCTCCAGCAGTTGAGGCATCCAGCACATTTGGGGAAGAGATTCTTGCATGCACACAAGATCCTTCAAAACTTTATCAAGGTATGCATGAGTTTTCATTTCCTGTTGATTCAATACATGCCATGAGGGATTGCATACCATGGCAAGTTGTTTGTCTAGAGCAAGATACTTTAATTGCGCTATGCCAGTTTGAGAAAAGGAACCCTCATCATCCTCATGCACTATTGATGAGCCATGTATCACATGTGAGGGTGGGGTTTTGAAGTTTTTTCATGAAGGAGATTGCATTTCAATGTCCCATGAAATGAAAAAGGAGAAATCTATTTTGGGCCTGTTAGGTCTCTGTAATAAGTAAGATTGGCAAAAGTCCGATCACAGAGTTAACATCATTTCAACCAACTTTGGGATTCTAGGATCTAGCCCTCCTAAATCTGGAGAGGGATCTCTCCAATATGTACAAATATGGATTGTCTTTGAAGTTTAGGGTAATGATATTAGGCTAGTTATGATGTCCAAGGGTTTGTTTAGTTTTTTGGATGGTTGAACATAGTTTCTGTCTGAGGTGGAAAGATCTATATGCAAATAGTTTCAAAAGTGAGAAGTTGCAAGAAAAAAGAGCAGGCTTTGATCAAGAAGAAAGATGATGGCAGGTCTTCAGTCCATTGGGCTATGGAGTCATAAGAGGATTTAATTGGAACAATCAAGTTCAAGAGTGGTCTATGGGGCAAGTCATCTATGCCTAAGGATCTCTTTAAAGTTTGATTTATGGAATGGAGTGATACAATAAGAAAGGGAAATGACAGATGCAGAACAAAGAGCAGCCCAGGATCTGGTAAGTACTTTGAAACTAGCCAGCCTTTGACCAGGCACTTAAGAGAAACATAGAAGAAAACTAGGATCTGGTAAGCACTTTGAAACTATCCAGCCTTTGATACACTTCTGATAGAAAAACATATTAAAAAAAAGGGAAATACAAAGATAACACAGAATGGTATAAGATCTGATAAGTACTTTGAAACTAGTCAGCCTTTAACACATCCTAAGGGAAACCATAAAATATTTGAGCAAGTAAGAAAAGGACTCAGGGCTAACCTTAATTTCCTCAGTTCATCTTCACACAACATATATTGAAAGAAAATTTTAAAGATAACATTCAGCTAAGACAAAAAGATGAGGGAACGCCAGCATCCCTGTACTCAAACCAAATTCAATTATTTTCAAATAACACAGTTGAAAGAAAACATTTAAATAAATATTTCTCAGCCAGAGAAGGTTACTGATATACAGTAGGTCCTAACCCTGTTTAAACTGTTCTTTATAGTGGAAAATGAAACAATTTGAAAACATAAACAAAATACAAGTTACAGTGAGAATAACATCACCATTAGCATAGATCAGGATCCCATAAATCAGCTTGTATTGATGCTTCAAACCAGTTACAATCTTCAGATCCAGTGTTTTAATCCATCTTTCTTCACAACCTAACTTATCTGCTACAAGAAGAGCTCCAAAAGCCAATGAAACCACTATTTACAACAGAAGTCTTCAGCTCAATTACATTGCAATGCTTCAGCAATTACATTAACAACCAACTCCTCACTCATCGTCTACTGAAGTATTTATAGAGAGATGAGGAGGTGATATCTGATGAAAATATCTCAAATACAATTAATGCAGAATTAATGTCTTCTTGGCCCTTGGGGGCTCGATGAAGAAACCATACAAGTGTTCCACTACATTAATTGGTTTATACTTATGAAGTAAGCTCGGAGGGAGCTTTTTTGTTGACCTTTGAGGCTCTGTGTGATCCTAGGGTTACTCTGCAGACATTCTTTCATTAAATTCCTGGCAGAAGTAACTCTTCGGCTGCTTTGAGGTAAAATATCTAACTTGTTCAATAAATTCAGCCTCTGATTGAGCGTTTTGAGGCAATAGGTGGCATTGCGGTGGTTGAGGAATCAATTGGCCTCAGATATGGCAGTGGAGGCAATATGTCTGATAAACACTTTAGGTTTTTTCTTCAATCTGCATTTTAGATCCGGGGATTAGGCGTTTGATAACTGTCTTAGCCCTTGTTAGCCCCCCTATAAATTTTTGACAAGCAAAACAGGGGGCTAAGATTGTTGTTGAGTCTTCAAGGAATGCAATTTCCTCTGAAAACACAGTCTCCTTGAAGCCTCCATGTGTCTTTTATCCTTTGAAAAATCCCCTTTGCTGGTGTCCATCATAAGGCATTTCTGCTGATCAAGAAATGCCCAAAGGCCTCCTCTCCCCTTTATTTTTCCCTCATTTAGCCTCTTTTTATTCCCCCTTGTCCCCCTTCTTTTTCCCCATCTACCCCTCAAATCCCCCCAAAATCCCCTTTATTTTCTTCCCCTACCCTTTGTTTTCCCTTCTTCCCCCTTTATTTCTCTATCGTTCCCCTCCTTCACCTTAAAAATCCATTAAAAGGGGCTAAAAACCCACTTTCCGACCTTATTCTAAGGCCTAGCCCCTTCCCCTTAACCACTTCCCCACATACGCCCTTACCCAAGACCAAGCGCTTAAGCCTTTCATAACGCAATTGAAGCCGCTTCAAGGTGTACAACCCTTGTAACATGAAAAGTCCCGATGCGACGCGAACACCTTAAGTCCCGCGATGTGTTGTGCACCGCCGATCTGGTTACAAGATTCGATTTGGCGACGCTCAATCGCAAACCTCGTCCGATCGCATCGTAAGTCTCAGAAGCGCCTGACATAAATACCTCCTCCGATCGTTTCTGCTGCTGATCTATTCAGATCCGACACTCGTCACGTAATTCTCCCGACGCAATCGCAAGTCCCATCTCTCCGTCTCCGATTGCGATGTTCGATTCCATCCTAGTCCATCAAACAGATCCACGGTCATCGAATCCCGATCATCAATCGCGCTCCTCCGATTCCACGGAGTCGTTGGATCCGTCTTCGATCTGGAGGTCACCAATCGCAAGCCCCTCTCCGATCACAATCGCAAATCGTTTCGTCCGACCTCCGATTGTGATCTCCCGATTCAATCTGGGCCGTCCATTCCCCTGCTGATCCGACGGCCATCGCACTTCCCATTTCCTCCGATCGCAAGTCTTTTTGTCTTCCGCCCGATTTGATCTCGTCCGTCTGTTTGCTACATGATCCGACGGTCATCGCTTCTTCCTCCCAATCGCAATCGGAAGTTTCAATGTGTGTCTTTTCTGTCCCCCCCGATTGCGATTGCCCGATTGAATCCTAGCCGTCCATCCTTTCCAAATCTGACGGTTCAGGTCTAATCGCTCTCCGCCTCCGCTGGGTCCCACTCTTGCATTTGTCTCCGTCATATTTCATGTGTTTTTTATGTTTTTTCCCATTGCATATGTTATTCCGTCGCCCAATCTCCACCGTTGATCTTTGTTCCCAGACCATGATCTAACGGTCTGCGCTGCACTCTACCACCAACCATATTGTTTGTAAGTTTTCACCCCTCCATTTGCATCTCCGCTGTTTTCACCGTTCCGCCACCATTCCTCCGCCTTCACTGCATTTCCTCCGCCACCACTGCCCGGGTTTTAAACAAGTTTATTTCAAAGTGTGCAGACATCACAGTGAGGTGTTTCAGCACCGCCAGCAGATCAGCAGATGGTTTCAAAGGGGTTAACACCTTCTATTGACATAATCAATGTTTAGCCCCACTTTCAAAGGATTAAGGTTCATTTTGAAGACTAATGATCGCACCAGCAATGCCATAACTACGCTACCTAACAGCAGAGCTCGTTCTCTCCAGACGTACACCGTTCCTACAGAGTTCTCCATGCCTTCTCGAGCCCATAAGCAATTAAATACACAGACAAGAGCTTCATTAAAGGCTGTCTGAGCCGCAGTAATGGAGGAATGGAGAAACCGTGCAGATTTTTCACCAGTTCATTTATTTCAGAGTGGCAGCACAGAGCTCCAAGCACCAGAAAGGACTCCAAAGAAATATCCGAGGTCAATCTCGGCCTGACAGAAACTCCCCAGACAGATTACAGAGTACATGCAATACTGCAGAAAGTCATTAAGTGGTATGGGCGTGAACACTTCCGCCTTACTGTCTTAATGAGACTCATTTATTTACTTATCTGTTTCCGCTTCTTCCCCTTCTCCTATATGTAATCCCTGAGAACAAATTGAAAAGGTTGTTGTTGCCTTGCTGGGCGTCTTGCTGTTAGAGGGATTCATTTGACTGTTAGAACAGTCGTGGGAGGGAGTAGCAGAGTAGTTGTATGTAATAGGCTGGGAGGAGAAGTCTGGACTGTAACAGCCATTGAGCTTATTGTACATGACTGGTTTTGCATCAATTAATCAAAGCACATTTCACAGGATCCTGGTCTATTACTATTGGTGATGTTTTTCTCACTCTGTTTATTACATTTTCATATTGGTCCATGTTCTTCTGGTAGGCAACAGAAGTATAGCATAGGATTCACCCTTGTTAGGTGCCCTATGTTTCCTGCTCTCCCTACCTTCAATGTTTTCTGCTCTATGTGCTATCTAAGAGTTGATTTCAGTTGATTTAACCAGCGCAGTGGATGTTATTGCCTGCTGGCTGATGTATGAATTAGTTGAAGCTGTTCTTAGATGTTCTTGAGGGGTTTAAGCTGGAAGGTTTGGGAACACTGGGGATGAGTGTTAGCCCTGTCCACTAGGATCCTTGCGCGACCAGCTGGCCCTTTTAAGATCCCTTCTGTTTAACTTATCTCTGTTTTTCCCTTGGAGTTGCTAAAGCAGACCTGGAAGTTAAATGACCTCTGGTCTGATCTATAAGCTGCCCCTTTGTCCCTTTGAGAGCTGCCCTAGAGTATGTCCAAGTAGGTCTGGAGTTAAATGACCTCTGACCTGATCTATAGACAGAAATTCGGTTGCTTTCCTTCTTTCACTTTCCTCCTTAATGTTCCATCCCATCATCTGCCTAAAAGATCCTTTAGTGTAGATGACTTGCCCTTTGAAAGCCTTGGCTAGTGGATGCAAGTAATTTCCTTTTATGACTCCATAGCCCAATGGATGGCACTGTCTTGGCCCATTCTCCTTGCTGAAACATCCTGCTGCTTTGTTCCTTTTCTCCCATTGCTTTCCCAGTCCATGATCTCCTAACCAACCCAGCAACCCTCCAACCAAACCATTTAAAACCCCCCTTTGTGCTTCATAACTAGCCTAATATCTCAATTCGAGCTTCAAAGACATATCATTCTTTGATCTATTTGGAGAGATCCCTCTCCGGGTCCAGGAGGGCTAGATCCTAGGGCCCCAAAGTGGTTCTGATGTTGTCTCATCTTTTGGTCTTGCCAATCTGGCCAAAACATGGGAACACCAACAACTTATAAAATGATTTCCAAAACAATGCCTTTGCTATGCACACAGACCCCCCGCATGACGTCATCAGCCGAGATGGAAGACAGCTGTCATCCACTGCCAACTGTTTTTCCGCGTCACTCTTGCATTTATTATGGTTTCCGTGGCCTATAAAAGGATTCTCCCGTTCCGTTTTGATTTATTTGTGACTGTTTGCCCTGTTTAACCGCATCCTGCCACCTTTGCATTACCCATTGCCTCGCGAATTGCTTTCGAATTCCTGTCAGCCATGGCCAAGCGAACATCATTGTCTGGTTCATCAAGTCTCAGTCCCCTCCTAGATAGCGAGAAAGATGTTTGTGATACCGCGTCGTCTGTCAACCATCCTCTCTTGCATTACCAAGTAACCCTGAACACTGACAAGTCCCCTGTGTTCTCTGCCATGAAAAGTTTGGGTGTGTTGTCTGCTTGTGTTCCAAAAACTCATTTCTTCCCCGAATTCATTTCTTGGTTAGTTGCGTCCATGTACCCTGGCAAGTGTTTTGTTATGAATTCTCAGGGGGAAAATATCCTGCAGGTTTCAACACAATTAATGCGTCAAGCATTATGTTTTCCAGAAGATGAGTCTCCATTGCAGTTCTCCGAAGATTCGTTGGTTCAGTATTTCGAGGAGCTTTCAAATGAAGAGTTTAATCGCTGCATGTCATTTTTGATACCAAGTCCAGAGAAAACTCAATTTGAAGCAGGAAAGTTCAGTTTGGAGGCGTTCAATGTTCAGTATAGGCCAGTTCTTAGCTGCATTACGGAAATTTTGGGAAGAGATGATGATCACGAAATTGATAAAGCAGTCTTGGGAATGTTCACTCTGATGATGAAACCAGGTGTGGTGCTAGACATCCCGTCTTTTTGGCAAGAAGTAGTAAACTCCCAATTGATCGCCTTCCCCCTAACAGGTTTTTTTAGATTTCCATCATTGGTAGTCTACTTATTTTTATATCAGAATGTTGAAGAGTTCATGAGTGTTGGTTTAAATATAATGGATAGTAATAAAAATAAGCAGTCAGTTTTGCTTTGGACCGATATGGTTAGAAAAGAAGAGAACGAAGCCGGGTTGTTTGAATTTACTGACCATTTCATGACTACTGCTTATAAAATTCTGAATGGAACTCTTCCTCCATGCTTTCTGCCAAAGGCCCAGGAGTTCTTACAGTTAGGACCCAATTGTAAGTTTGGAGATTGGTTTATTTTTGAAGATTACTCTGAGATAAGACTATATGGAGTTAGTATTGAGCCCTATAGGCTCCCAACCTTTGTTCCCATGAGACTTTTTGCTTTGGAATTTATAAGGCAAAGTCTTAATGTAGATCAAGTTCATTTTCTACCCATGAAGAAAGGATTGATGTACAAGTTGCCTATGAGTGTAGGCCCTTTTGTTGTCAATACAAGACAAGCTTTTGAAGAGGTATCAAAAATATTGGAAGGGACGCAGTTGTTTTTGGGAGAGAAATGGCCCTATGATCCACATGGAATAATTTCTCAAAAAAGGGTCGAGAATGGGTATGCTGCATTTACTCATGTAAGTAAACCGGATTTGGAGAAACTGGCTAATCCAGGAGGGTCAAGTTCAACAAAGACCAGTATTCAAACACCTACAATTTTGGAAAGAATGAGCAAAAGAGGTAGAGAGGATGTTATTGAAATCGATGATGAGGAGCCCCGAGAGGAAAAAAGGACTAAACTAGCAGAAGACCATTCCTCCAATTCACCTGGTTTTACTCTCCAGGTCAATGAAGAACAAGATTGCCCTTCATCTCCTAATAGACAGGAACTTCACTTGGAAAAGGCTTCCTCCATGAAGCAAGTGTTCACACAGATTGAGGAAAGGAACCAAAGGATAAAGGCCAATATAGAAGCACAAGCAGAGCACAATATACCTGCTGACCAAAACAGATTGCTGACTGTGATGGATTTGGAGAAAGATCAGTTTAAGATGGCTCTGTCACATCCGACAGGAATGTCCCTTGGACCTTCAGGTAGCTTTAAGGAGTTAAATATTGTCATGGATGTTAAAAAAATCCCCTTGTGGGACAAAATGAATCTACACATGCAGACTGGTCAGCTGATTGTAAACGATTTGAGCAAGACCAATGCTACAGCAGTCAAGACTGAAAATATGCTGGCAAAGGTCATTAAACAATGCAAAATGGAGAAAGCAAACGCCAGGGCATTAACAACTCAGAATGAAGAGCTGAAGAAGATTATTATGAAAATCGGCGTGGATCCAAATGATAAAGCCGCAGTTCAGAAGCTGATGAAAAGTGCAGAAGCGGAAATATCATCATTAAGGAAAAAGTTGAAATTGCCAGCTACAAAGCACTCATTGGCAGCCGAAGTAGCTGAGGTTGAAAAGGAGAAAGAGGAATTGCGACAGCAGCTGATGAAGAAGGACGAAGAACTCACTAAGGTAAAGCAGACTGCTATAACCTTACAGAATCAAATCCAGAACCATACTTGTACTTTTGATTTTTCTGCAGGTGGAGCTAATCCTCAAGCCCAGGTTGTTCAGCTAAACACAGAATTAAAGATGGCGGAGAGAGATTGTAAACAAGCCCAGTCTGAATTGGCCACAGTTATCAAGATGATGCAAGGATGGGAAGGAAAAGCAAATGAGAACGAGCAGAAGCTACAAAAAGCTGAGGATGAAATCAAAGAGCTCAAGGAGAAATTAAAGGGAAATATTTCCCTTATCAAAGCTAAGGATCTCATCTGGAACGAGATCATTTCAGAAATGCAGTCAAAATGGGATTCCATGAATATAACTGCCAGAGAGAAAAACATTATTTCAGAGCATGAAAAGGAGCTATTATCGGAGAAGCAGGCCGCTATTAAAAGATCGAATTGGGCCAAAAAATTCATAAATTTTATTAATGCCAAGACAGATGAAGAGTTGAGAGATATGGGGATATAGGATAGGTACTTCTATGCTGAAGAGGTAAACAAAATGATCATAAAAAATGACCTTCTAAAGGCCTCAGAGAAACGGTTACAGGGAATTAAAGAGATAATTAAGAAATTTGATATTTCGTTTGACAAGTTGACGAGAACAGGTTTGCCCTCATGCTGGACGGAGATAGGGGAGATTATGTCCTGGAAATTCTATGAGGATCAATTGATATTTGCAAAAAGCAGAGCAGATGGCCGGCATGAGAAGACACAGATTTTGAAGGGAGAAACAATATTTAATTTCTTGAGAAACGATGCAAAATGACTGACTTGGGTTTGTTGAGATATTTTTTGGGTATAGAAGTAAAGAAAACATAAAAGGGGATTTTTATCTCCCAAGAAAAATATGTTGAAGAAGTTTTAAAGAGGTTCAATATGCAGAACAACAAGCCATCATCAACTCCAACAGTCATGGGGTTGAAGTTGAGAAAGGAAGATTGCAGCAAGAATGTCGATCTGACATTGTACAAGAGCATGGTTGGCAGTCTAATGTATTTGACTACAACTAGGCTTGATATAATGTATGTAGTAAGCTTGATATCTAGATTCATGGAGACACCTAGGGAGACACATTTGCAAGTAGGCAAGAGAATATTGAGGTATGTAAATGGAATGAAGGAGTATGGTGTTCTATACTCCTCAAATGATAATTTTAAGCTGATTGGTTACACTGACAGTGATTGGGCTAGAAGTGTAGATGAAAGAAAGAGCATATCAGGGTAAGTTTTCCATTTGGGATCGGGAGCCATTTCATGGGCTTCCAAGAAGCAACCAATAGTCTCTTTGTCAATAGCAGAAGCTGAATATGTAGCAACAACAGTAACAACATGTCAAGCAGTTTGGATGAGAAGGATGCTGAGGGATTTATGCCATGAACAAGAGAAAGGAACCACAATCTTTTGTGATAACAGCTCAGCAATTTCATTGTCAAAGAATTCTCTTTTCCATAAGAGAACAATGAATATTGATGCCAAATTCCATTTCATAAGAGATTTAGTTAACAATGGTGAAATTGTTTTGCACCATTGTAGGTCAGAGGAACAGTTTGCTGATATCCTCACAAAGCCATTGGGACAGAAGAGTTTTTTTTATCTCAGACAGTGTTTGGGAATGATTGATGGTGGCCGTTGTGATTAAGGGGGAGTGTTGGAATTACTCCCAACCACCGCCATGAATAAATAGTGGAAACAACCCACGCTTCATTGAATTTTTGTGCAGGGAAGGACGAAGCTTCAGTCTTCAAAATATGAAGGCTTTTACACAAAATACAAACATAGTACCTAAAGCTGTTTCTCTACGTTTATTTATTTCCGCGTTGACTTACCATTTTCCCGCCTCTTCGCGCCCAAAACTTTTCTTGTTTACCCCTTAAGCCTTCCACCGAAATTTATTTCCCCACCGATATCACCCACCACCAACCTCACCACATTTGTAAACCCGTGAAATCCATTGCATTCTGCCATTTCCTTTGTTTTATGCACTTCGCACTTACCGCAACTTTTTCGCGTCGCTGCCTGCACTTCCCCAAATTTAAGATTTAACTTTTAAGCCGCCTGCAAGATGTTTTATGTTATTTGTGATGCGATCACAAGGGGGCATGTGTCAAGCTCAAGAGGGTAGCGCAAAGCGCACACCTCAAAGCTTAAGAGTTAACGAATAGCACATGTAGGTTATTATGTTTTGGATGCGATGCGATATGCCATGTCATATCGCACATCACAATGTTTTGAGTTTTCCCGTATCGCGCATATGTTAAATGTTAGGATCGCCGATGTGCAATGAAGCGATGGACGTGATGTGTTTCCTGAACCAAATCGCATAAAATTTCAAGTTCGCCATTTTGTGTGTTGAACGTTGTTTCATGTGCAAACAACAAAAACAGAGTGGAAGGATGCCATTGGTTGCTAAATGTCCATTTCAGCAATGAATTTCTTTGAATGCTTAGGCTTCGACCAATTTTCTGTGAAGGAATGAATCGAATTTCAGAGAAGAGTTGAATAACTTTTAAATTATTCCTCTCATGTGTTTTACATTCTTTGTCTGTGAATTGTTTGACTATTATTTCCACAGTATTTAGCATTCTCTGTGTTGTGGGGGAACACATCCCTCTATGTTTTGTTTATTCAATAATTTCAACAGCTGATTGCATGCTTCTAAATATTTATCCACCAAATCTTCAAATCCTGGGAGTGGATGGCGCTGGGTGAAGGCATGCAAGTAGAAGAGCTCTTTGGAACGTTGTGGATTAAGGCCAGTTAAGGTATAAATTGATGACTATTCCACTCTTGACCTTCTGAGAACATCTCTGTCTTGAGATGTAATAAATGTTAAACTATTTGAGTGAAGAACATCTTGAATTGGCCTCAAAAGTGCATCTAACTGATTATCATTATCTACATCATCTAAGATTACCAACGCCTGAAAATATTGATGATAGGATTTAAGCACTTGTACTCCTTCATTAACACATCCTATTGTTTCATTTCTTTGAGTCAAGCCCTCGAGAAGTTTCTTCTGCAATGATTCTAAAGAAGCTTTGTGTGCATTCTCCCTTACATCCCATAAGAAGCATGATCTATTGTATTGCGACTTCTTCCGATTGAAAATTTATTTAACCAACGTTGTCTTACCAATACCACCAATGACTAAAATCCCGATGATCCAGGGTTTTTCACTCTACTGTCACTGCACCAATAAAAAATTAGTTTTAAAATGTTTAATATTTTCATCCAAACCGTTGGATGTTCTGCCACATCCAACCGGTGGGTTCCTCTCAACTTTTGCGATACAGAATCAACGACCGCATCCACTAGCTCTCCCTCATCCCTAGTTATTCACAAGAAAATATAAAAACTAATATTTAGAAAATAAATAAAACTGTAAGTAAAAGAAGCTTACATATTGAATCAATAGAGGGAAAGTTGGAATTCTCACCCATTAAACTTGTCCAGCTCCAGTCCACTCATTTCTGCAACAGCATAGAGAGCAGTCCTCTAAATTCCAATCGTGGTGGAGTTGTAACATGACTGAGAGTCATATGTTCTCTTCTTTTCGAGGTTGTGTAGGGCTTCAACATACACTCCTTCGCCTTGTGTTAGTTTAAGCTCTCTAGGCTGAATATGGTAAAATACAGGAATAAGGGGATTTCCCGACTCCACCATGAGGTTGAGCTCAATGAAACACCATTGAGAATCTACATAATGGGGTGAGAAGATGGCCACATGGACAAACACAGTTTTGATAGCGTCCTGTATTTGAGAAGTTAACGCATCTACCACTTGCATTTCTTGCTTGTCCCAAAAAAATCGGAATCCATGTAAAACCAAGCGACGGTAAAGATAACTAGTGTTGTAGCATATTTTGGCACACCCAAAAGTTTGTATTTTCGGTGAAAAATTGTCAATTTTTCATTAAGATAACATGCTGAAAGATATATTAAGATTTTGAAAGATTTAATTTTATATATTAAATTTTGATTTAAAATATATTATTTTTATTAAAATTATAATTTTTATTGAAATATATGTTTTAAACTTTAATTATATAATAAAATTAATTAAAATTTTAAAATCCTAAGTTCTAGCATTGACGCATGGTCTCATTATTTTTGAATGGTCGAGACTACCAAAAGAAAATCGACCGCATATATTTATTTCGGACCCCCTTGAGGTTTTAGACATGAAATTGAGGGGGTAGGGGGTTCGAACTAAATTGTATTTCAAAACAAATTTTGGGCATGTGGCAGCTTCACAAGATTTCGCACCCCCCAGCAGCAAAACCACATACCATTGCGGACCCCCTCCGAATTTCTATTCGTGGTTTTTTTGATAGTGCAGAGATATATTTAGGGCATCCAAGGCATCTGGTCAACCTGGAGATGGAATGTATGGAAATTCTACATCAGTGAATGGACATGCTCCAAAAATTGCTGCAAAAGTTTATTTGCATTTTGATGTAGTGACTATTTCAGCTCCTGGACATTTGAATGGAGTTGGCTCCTTGAAATTCCATGGATTCTCCTTGAAATGCTTCTTTATCAAATGTGCATGGCATCATATAGTGTTAAAATAAGAAATAAGATGAACTAATAATGTTCACAACGTTTCAGGGCAGAAAAAGATGCAGCCGATATGGCAGTTGAAGAGGAAAGATTGAGAAAACAATTTGAGGAAGAAGGAAGGATTTTAGCTCCAAAAGTGAAGTCTGAAGCATGTGACTCAAATATAATTACTCCTGGGACAGAATTTATGGAAACATTGTCAATTTCTCTTCAATATTACATACACATGAGATTAAAAATTGATCCTAGTTGGTGAAATATCAAGGTCATTCTCTCTGATGCAAATGTTCTTGGTGAAGGCGAGCACAAGATCATGTCATACATTCGCCTTCAAAGAAACCTTGCAGGTTTTGATCCAAATACTAGGCATAGCTTATACAGGTTGGATGCTGATCTAATCATGTTAGCATTATCTAATCATTAGGTGCACTTCTCAGTTTTGAGAGAGATTGTGTTTATGCCTGGGAAATAAGACAAATGCTTCCTTTGTGGTCATATTGGTCATTTAGTAGCTAGATGTGAAGGACAACCAAAAAGAAAGCATGGAGATTTTGATGAGAAATATGATGAACTGAATGTTCCTAAAAAGCCTTATCAGTTTGTCAACATTTGGGTTTTACGGGAGTATTTAGAATATGATATGAAGATTCCAAACTCACCAATTGAGATTGATTTTGAGCAACTTGTGGATGATTTTGTCTTCATTTGTTTCTTTGTTGGGAATGATTTCCTTCCCCACATACCTACATTGGAAATTCGTGAGGGTGCAATTAATTTTATCATGTCTATATACCAGAAAGAATTGAAGGCAATAGGTGGCGATTTGACAGAAGAGCAGCAGTGTCCATGGAAAAAATGGAGCAGATGGTCCATAAAAACCAAAAACGCAACATTTTCGCACAACGGATTTCAGGCTCCATTTCTGAGAAAACAAAGACAAAATTCCAAAAACCAGAATGTGGGTTTTGTGAAGAAACATGTTAGTTAGGTGCGTCATGGGAATTTCTGCAAAATTTTGATCTGTTTTGGAGATATCCTTAGTTCTCTCAAGGGTACATATCCAGATTTCGGGATTAAAAAATTACAGAGAAGTAATGTACGGAGGATAAAATTCTTGCATTGATCTAATTAATCTAAGTCAAAATGTTGATGCATTGGATCGTGGCCTGTGCAAAACGGTTTGTCAAGGTTGTGGATTAAGTCAAGTTTTCTGGGTCATTACATGTGTCCACCTTATAGCAATGACTATTGCAGGTTTATTGATAGTAAAGACATTACATGGAGTTGATATGTTGCCTTCCAATCCAGTTGGTATCTTGACAATTTTGATATTAAGTGCAATGCCAACTGCTTAAAAAATTATTGTGCTTCTACAGCCGAGATCAAGCACAAATTATCTTGCTGGAATTGTAGTTGATCTTCTTGTGCGTCAGTATGTTTTTTCACTTATATACATTGCAGATAGTTGGAAATGGTATTGTAAAATATAATGCTCATACAATTTGAATATGTTGGTAAGGGTCTATGATTTATGGCTCATCTTCAGGATTCGGTTGAAGGTGACATAGAGGAGAATTAAATCCCAGTGAGTTAAACAACAATATTTGGGTATGATCTACTGGTATTAGTGGGATAAAATATACTTGGAAAAATAAGTCTTTGCCAGCACTAAAGAAATTCAAAGTCTTCACTGAATATATCTTGTGCATGCAAGGTCATTTTTTTGATAGAGTCATTAACATTAGTTGTGATAATTTATGGTCATTAGTCTATGAAGCAAAATTCCAAGAGGATTGATTCAAGATGGAGTAAAACTGCTACTTGCAACAATTCAAAGACAAATATTTCATTATCAGTTTCATGAGAACAGATAAAAGAAGATATGGAAAATTTTTAATATACAATTTCAACAACTCCAAATTCCAAGGCCAAGGTTTAGGAGCCAGTTAATTAATTTCCAAATTCCAAGGTTGGAGACTTGCAAATAGTTCCAAATTCCTTATAGATTATTCAGAAATTATTTTTGTTTTATGTGTATTGTTTAGATTTTTATTCCAAGAATATTGTAACAGTTTAGTAGAGAGTTTGGCTATATATATTATTTCATATTGTAATATTGAGGGTGGGATTTTGAGGCCAAGACCGCTTCAGCTTTGTAAAACTCTTTTTCCAGAAATTCTAATTGAAGTATTTCAGCTCTGGCTTTGACAGAATTTATGTTTCTCGTATGTTTTTCCAGTGTTTTCATATTCTATTTCCACACATGTTCAGAGCTGTATAGAAGAGTTGGGTCAGAATAGATTGAGTTTCAATCTCTTTGGAATCCCCTGTAAATTTATAATTGTTCAAACAGATTAGTATATCAGATAGTTTATCTGCGTTAGCTCCTATTTGAACTGATCATTGTTTGCCACTTCTATCTTCTCTTGGATATGCTTTGTTTGGTTGTAGAACCTTTCTAAACACATCCAATTATGCCTGATTTCTTAAGTAGTCAGGTTTACTACTTGATTATAAGGAATGTTCTTACATTATTCTATCACAACCCTTAAAAATATAAGTCATTCTGTCAGGCTGAAAGTTGACACTTTGAGAAAGGACTCTGCAAAGGAGGGATTTATTCATGAATAGGGATTGTCATTGATCACCAAGTAGCCCCATTTAAAAACCATAAATCTGGCCATTGTGCTTCAAAGTCTGCTGTTCAGTGACAGTGAAAAACGTTAAAGAAGGCCTTGTAACAACCGAGGGAGACCCCTCTGGTTCGAGGGCCAGCTTGAACCTAAAGTCAATTGAGTTGGTTTCCTAGCGTAGTTTTTGCAGCCAGGGACTACCTACAAGAAACAAGTACAAAATTTGGCGCCATTTTCGGGGATCCAAGTAACTAAGAAAATTTTCCTTGGATCACGATAAAGTTTAGATCTATTTCTTACTGGTGAACAAGAAGTAGGCATTTATATTGGTCGCATTATTTTCACCTGGTGACTCCACTTTGTCGAATGGTGAATCCACTGGGAAACCGATCCCATTGTTTTGAAATTTCAGCTGCCTTTGCTGTTATGCAAGGTTTGATGATGCTTGCAATAAACAATATATGTTTTCTCCTCTCAGCCATGATTAGAAATTTTGCATGTCATCAAAGGAAGCAAATTTTAAAGGACACGTGAGTATAAGTTTTCCATGCGAGTCTATGTTCATATTGTATATATTCTTCAGATTTTCAGTTGTTGGCAATGTGGTTTGTCAATAAATCCACTCCACACTTGGTTACATTGGAAAGCAGATTTCACCTAACAGTGCAACATTTCCAGTTTAGTTAGATAGTGGTGTGTGGCTTGAATATATATTCAGAGTTTCAGTATGTAGTAGATCAATGTGTTTTATGAATGGTGTGATAGATCAACTCTTATTTTCAGTCTAGAATTTTTAAGTTTTCAGTTTTCAGTATGAAAGAATATCAGTATTAGAACTAGCATATGGTTGCATTTCACATTTGCAGGTTGCAATCTGCACTAGTAGGCTATTCAAAAGACAGGGATGATCCAAAAGAGTTGGTTATGGCAAATGATGGTTGATGATAAGGTTTACAGTATGACTCCATGCCCAATGCTAAAGGCCACTGATTTGCTTGTTCTTTGCATCCCATAGGGAGAAGCAATCCCCATTGGAGCCGATGTTGTAACATATTTTGGCACACCCAAAAGTTCTTATTTTCAGTCAAAAGTTGTCAATTTTTCATTAAGCTAACATGCTGAAAGACATATTAAGCTTTTGAAAGATATAATTTTATATATTAATTTTTGATTTAAAATATATTATTTTTATAAAAATTATAATTTTTATTGAAATATATGTTTTAAATTTTAATTATATGATTAAAATTAATTAAATTTTTAAAAGCCTAAGTTCTATCATTGAAGCACGGTCTCATTATTTTTGAATGGCCGAGATTGCAAAAAGAAAGTCGACCACATATATTGATTGTAGACCCCCAATGAAGTAGAAATCAAGGTGAGGAGAAGGGGAGGGATCCAAACTGATTGTATTTCAAAAAATAGCTTTTGGGCATGTGGTAGCTTCACGATTTCACCTAACAACGAAGCCACATACCTAGCAACAAAACCACATGCCATTGCGGACCCCCTTTTCGTTACCCATTTGTGGTTTCGTGACGGTAGCAGAGATGAATTCGGGCATCTGGAGATACGAGTCCTTTGGAGATGGAATGTGTAAGCGTTCTTTATGGAGGCGCTCCTATTGAAGCAATTGCTATGGTGCGAGTCATAAGGTATCTGAAAAAAATTGAGCAAATGGAAGAGGATAGATGGCCTAAGGTTGTGTTTAGTGACAGATTGTGTAAAAGACAGAAGACTTGGATGTGGAAAAATAACAAATGGTTTAGTAAATGGGGTATTTGCTTGAGCATGTGTCCTACAAACAGTAAAGAGATAAAAACTTTTGTTATGGATAAATTCCATAAACATACTTGGAAGAAAGAGCTAGAGAGAAAGAAGAAGTACTACATAGAAGAGTTTAACCCCACACATAACCATCAACAAAAGGCATACATAGGCGCTGATATTTCTTGGAGATCTAAAATTCTTATTGCTCAATTAAGGACTAATTCTCATCAACTCCATTGTGAAACAGGGCGCTGGAAAAGGCCAAAAGAAATGTGGGAAGAAAGAGTATGTATTTTTTGCTCCTCCGGAAAAGTGGAAACAGAAAAACATTTCATTCTAGAATGTGAGGCCTTCAAGGACACCAGAGAAAACTATGCAAGTATTCTGGCAGCTAATTCTTGGGATAATCTATTCAGCGAAGAGTTTGTCGATAAGCTGGGAGTGCTCATTGTAAAACTTCACAGGAAAAGGGCCGAATACAAGAGTCAGATAGAGAAGCAATCTGTCCCATAGGCTATTTTTAGCCTCGTGGACATTAAAAATTATTTCTTTCTTTCTTTCGGTGAATGGACATGCTCCAATAGTTGCTTTGCAATTGCTGCAAAAGTCTATTCGCATTTTGATGTAGCGACTATTTCAATTCCTGGACATTTGAATGGAGTTGGCTCCTTTAAATTCCATGGATTATTCTTCAAATGCATCTTTATCAAATGTGCATGGCATCAGATGGTGTTTCACTAAGAGATAAGATGAACTAATAGCGTTCACGGGATTTCAGGGTAGCAAAAGATGCAGTCGATATGGCAGCTGAAGAGGAAAGATTGAGAAAACGGTTTGAGGAAGAAGTAAGGATTTTAGCTCCAAAAGTGAAGTCTGAAGCATGTGACTCAAACATAATTGCTTCTGGGACAAAATTTATGGCAACACTGTCAATTTCTCTTCAATATTACATACAGATGAGATTAAACATTGATCTTGGTTGGCAAAATATCAAGGTCATTCTCTCTGATGAAAATGTTCCTGTTGAGCACAAGATCATGTCATACATTCGCCTTCAAAGAAACATTGCAGGGTTTGATCCAAATACCAGGCATTGCTTATATAGGTTGGATGTTGATCTAATCATGTTAGCATTATCTAATCATGAGGTCCACTTCTCGGTTTTGAGAGAGACTGTGTTTACGCGTGGGCAACAAGACAAATGCTTCCTTTATGGTCAGATTGGTCATTTAGCAACTGCATGTGAAGGACAGCCAAAAATAAAGCATGGAGATTTTGATGAGAAAGATGATGAACTGAATGTTCCTAAAAAGCCTTATCAGTTTGAGTTTTTCAACATTTGGGTTTTACAAAAATATTTAGAATATGATATGAAGATTCCCAACTTATGATGAAGATTGATTTTATTGTGGATGATTTTGTCTCCCTCCTTTTCTTTGTTGAGATTATTTCCTTCCCACAAACCTACATTGAAGTGGCTCAGGGGTGGATAATTTTGCTGTAGCTAAATAATTTAAGGAAACGGGGATATATTTATTTGTAATAGCATTAGTGTCCTGAAAAATTATGGAGCAAATGGTCATAAACCAAAAATACGTATTTTCACACAGTTGATTTGGTCTCCATTTCTGAGCAATAGACAAAATTCATGGAACATGGGTTTGGTGCGACGTGTTAATTCGTTGCATTCGGTACATTTTAGATATTTTGAGTGTCTCTGGGTCTCAGGAATTTTATCAGGATTTCGGGATAAAAGAGAGAAGTAATGTACGGAGGATAAAATTCTTGCATTGCTCTAATTAATCTAATTCAAAATGTCGATGCATCACATTGATGCATCACATTGATGTATTGGATCAAAAAATCGCGACTTTGTGAAAAAATAGTTTTGTGAAGAAGATTGTGGCAGACAAGTGTCAGTTTTACGGGTCATTACATGTGTCGCCTTTTTTTTTAAGGAAGAA